>JABXWE010002549.1:0-14221 GCA_014611495.1 Limonius californicus | reverse complement strand
CCCGATGCAAAACCGGCATCGAAGATGTACCGCCCACAAGCACCCTCTACTTCATACGCCAGGGCTGTGGAGAGCTCACTGAGGGTGGCCATCCTTATGGGTGGACACCCAGATGTAGTGATCTCCCAGGAACTGGAGGAGAAGATTAGAGGCGCTATCATGGAGGCACTGGATCGGGTCCCGGAAGATGAAATCATTACCTGCTTCCATGATACAACGCTGACGCAGGGAGTACTGGCGATTTCCTGCGCTGACGACGGGGGCAAAAAGTGGCTGCGGAAGCTAATCTCCAGCTCCAACATAGTGGAAGGAGCGGATCTGCAAATAGTAGATTACAGCGCCATCCCAAAGCACAAGCGTGCTTCAGTATGGATCCCGGGACCGGCAACGGAGACCGACATCGTCATCAAGCGACTGGGGCGGCAAATGCTGACTTCAGGCCTCGCCTGTGAAGGGTCTATGACCGGAAGATGCAAACCTCCCCGAAGGGAGTTAGGCTAATTCTGGGCGTGGACGAATCCACAGCTGCTGCCCTGGAGAAATATAGTTTCTCGCCCTTCTATGGCTTGGGTCGAGTGACCTTCCGGTTACTCGATACCAAGGCAGAGAAGGCCGCGCCTTAGGCGTCAACCGTCGAATCCCCAGTGGAGGAGACAGGAAGCGCGGCTTCCACTCCGATGGAAGAGGAGAGGTAAAGGTTGCATTCATCCAGATTAATTTGCAACACTGCATAGCAGCCTGTGGTGTTTTAAGCAGGCGTGCATACACGTTTAGCAATTATACAAGAGCCATGGTGCAACCAAGGCAGAGTTAAAGGACTAAATATCAGTAAAGGGCAACTCATATGTAGTTCCCCAAACGAAACCCCCAGGACTTGTACTTATGCTTCGTCGGACGTGAATATAAGTATCAGGCCTAATTTTTGTTGCAGGGATCTAACAGCTGGTACCCTGATACTTAAAAATGGGGATGAAGCCAAGGAGGTAATTGCCTGCTCGGCCTACTTTCCCTACGACTCACCTGATCCACCGCCCTCTAAAGAGATCAGTGATCTGGTGCAACACTGTAAGGAGAAGAAGAAGGATCTCCTCATTGGATGTGATGCCAATGCTCACCACACTATATGGGGGAGCACAGACATCAATGGAAGGGGTTCCAATCTACTGGAATACCTTTCATCTAGTGACCTGGTGATTCTAAACGGAGGCAATGAATCAATTTTTGTGACACAGCGAAGAAAGGAGGTAATTGATATCACACTTTGTTCACCAAACCTCGTACAGGGCATCAAAGGATGATCAGTATCCAATGAAGCTTTCCTGTCAGACCACCGACACATAATCTTCACACTCACATCTGTGGCCAGCCAACCTAAAGGCTACAGGAAACCAGCCAGAGCTAATTGGGACTCCTTCAGGGAGTTCCTTAGGGCTCGCATGGGGACTGTACCTGGAAAGGTGGCTGATACAGTAGATGTTGATACAGTTGCAGATTTGTTACAACAAGTTGTAATAAAATCTTACAAAGGAAATTGCCTCCTAGTGGTGGCAAGATCGGGGAAGAATGTTCCTTAGTGGGACACTACCCTAAATCGCCATCGTAAAGAAACAAGACGTCTCTTGCATAAGGCCAAGAGAACCGAGAATGAAACGGACTGGGAAAACTACAAACTTTCTCAAAGACGATACAAAACAGCCATGCGGCAGAGAAAAACAGAGTCATGGAAGTCGTTCTGCGAAGGGATTCAATCCCTACCCGAAGTAGCAAGACTATACAAGGCCTTAGCACGGGCCACCCAATGCAAAATGGGGCCGCTTAAACAGCCGTCGGGTAACTATACATCATCTGAGTAGGAAGCTTTAAGCTTGTTACTAGTAACCCGCTTTCCTGGGGCATCAGCAACACCCAATACACAACAGAGTGGGAATAATATCACTCATATAAACCGTGGGGAGGGCATAAGGCCAATTCAATAGTCACACATGAAAAAGTGAAGTGGGCGATCAACTGTTTTGCTCCCTTCAAAGCAGCTGGGGACGATGGAATCTTTCCGGCACTTCTCAGTGAAGGGCTGGAGTCTCTCATCGACACTCTCTGCAAATTATGCAGAGCTAGCTTGCTTCTAGGCTACATTCCAATGGTCTGGAGGGTATCCAAGATAGTATTCTTACCACCGGCGCGCGTTTCGTACGCAGAACCAAAAGCCTTCAGACCCTCAGCTTAACATCATTTATATTGAAAGGATTAGGAAAGCTGGTAGACAGTCACTTAAAGGACAGACCGCTGGTAAACAACCCCTGCATCCGAACCAACATGCATATCAACCAGGAAAATCTGTGGAAACAGCACTTCATGATCTAGTGTACAGGATTGAGAAGGCGCTGCGCCACAAAGAGATAGCCCTCGGAATCTTTTTAGACATAGGTGGGGCGTTTGCAATGCCTCCTACAACTCGATGTGCGCTACGGCAACGGAGAAGGGGTTTGACAACACCATCATAAAGTGGATCAAAAACCTGCTCAAGTCGCGAACCATCAAAGTCACCATCAACAATGGAAGCAAGACAGCCTATGCTACCAGAGGGTGCCCGCAGGGGGGAGTACTCTCTCCCCTGCTGTGGAATTTGGTAGTAAACAGCTTGACCACTGAACTAAACAATCAAGGTCTTTATACTCAAGGTTACGCGGATGATGTAGTAATCTTGGCCACTGGTAGATTCCACGGGACAGTCCTAGAGATTGCTCAACATGGACTGAATACCATAGAACGCTGGTGCAGAGAGCATTCGCTGACGGTCAACCCAACGAAAACCATAGCAGTGCTCCTTACTAAAAGAAGGAACCTACAAGAAAGGGCCTTTACCTTATACAGCACTCCCCTAGCCTGGGACTCCGAAGTAAAATATCTGTGCGTCATACTTGACCAGAGACTTACTTGGAGACACCATGTAGAGGAAAGAGCAAGAAAGGCAACTGCAACCTTTTGGATTTGCAAACGTGCCTTTGGCACAACCAGGGGGTTCAAACCACAGGTGGTACACTGGATGTACATAACCATGGTAAGACCCATCATCACGTATGCAGCGCTTATCTGGTGGAAAGGCGCAGATACACAAAGACTGGGAACAATCCTTAATAGAGTGCAGCCTTTGGCTTGTGTGGGCATTACGAGTGCGCTAAGAACAACACCAACAGCTGCTCTCGAGGCGCTAATAGGGCTCCCAGCACTGCCAATGGCAGTGAAATCGGAGGCGCTGCTAGCGGCCTCGAGAGTAAAGCAATTAAACTTATGGAAGGACGTGGGCTATAACATGGGGCATTGAGGGATACTATCCAGTGCATCAGAGATCTGCTGCTTGGGGGTAGACCGCATGGTACCAAGGTATACGTTCAACAGAAACTTCCAAATCAACATTCCCACCAAAGACGAATGGGCAGAAAACTCCCAGGATCTACATGCCAATGCAGGACTAATCTGGTTTACAGACGGATCCAAAATGGCAGGCGGAACTGGAGCAGGCATCAATGGACAGTCCCCAAGAGTAGAGCTATCTACACCATTGGGGACTTATACGTCAGTGTTTCAGGCGGAAATAGTAGCTATCTCCGAATGCGCTGATGAATGTACTCGTAGGGCATACCAAAATTTGCCCATCACGATATACTCAGACAGCCAAGCGGCTCTTAAATCGCTCAGCAATCCTAAGAAAATCTCGCGGTTGGTTTTAGAATGCTGGGAAAAACTACAGGCGATGGTGCAGCATAACGTTAGATTGACGCTGTGTTGGATACCGAGACACAATGGGTTTGAGGGTAACGAACACGCTGACCGGCTGGCCCGGATGAGCTCTTTGCAGCACCTCTGGGGACCCGAACCAACAGTGGGCGTACCTCAAAGCTCAATTAAGGCCACTATACTGGACAGACTGAGGTATCAGCATGTCCAAAGTGGAAACAATAACCGTTTGGACAAGCGAGACTTCTCATAGAAGGACCAGCACAAAAGCAAACAGACTTCCTATTAAATCTGCGGAGAAAAGACATCAAGGCCATAGTAGACCTCTTAACAGGCCATGGCCATCTGAACAAACACCTAACCACATTGGGAATCAGAACCGATGCCCTCCGTCGGAAGTGTAAAACAGAAGAAGAGACCTCTATTCATGTAGTCTGTCTGTGTGCAGCGCTTGCCACTCTCAGATTCAGGGTCTTTGAGGTCTGGTTTCCAGAACTTGAGGACATTCGAAGAGCCCCACTGAGACAGATCCTGGCCTTCATCAAAATGTCGGATCTGCTCTAATGAGGCACGCAACAGACAGGATGCACAATGGATCAAAGGGTCTGAGTGCTGCCCATCTGGGACCTGTCAATTTAGAAATAGATAGATAAATAGATTTTCAAATGCTGTAGCCAGGAAGCTCAACGGCTTAATAGTGAAATTTAGACGAAAGTCTAATGGAAGCATAAGATCGTTTCAAATTTAAAACAATAAATATCTATTTAAAAAATGTTTCTAAACACTTTTCCAGCAGATGCACAATGTACAATGACGAGACTGCAGCTCTATTTCTACTTCTAAATACTATTATATTATATCTAAACGGATACTCTTCTTGTATGTTGATTAAAATGATTATTATTTCATTACTGTGCCAAAAAATTTATAATTTTTTCGAAATTAAAAAATTGCCTTTCTAACAATTTTTAGTACCTATGGCAAGACAAGAGTTTGACTTATACATCAGTTCCGTATCGAAAGAGTGGACGCCTCAAATATATATCAGAACATTTTTTCTATACCTATTTTCGTGAATTCACAGTAAAATCTAGTTTTTTGTTCTTGGAAGATGACGGCATGCGCTTCTTGCTTCTCGGAGTTCGTGGCAAGTAGTCGGTCATCTATTTCGGTAAATAATAATTTGCACGTTTACTATAAGTAAGAAAATGAAGGTCACTAGCTTCTCTCGAAACGGAAAAGACCTTCATGCGTCTTAATCATTAAAAAGTTTCTATAGCTTACTGAAAGTGTACTGTCATATACCTTGACGTTACATTTCACTGCTCAGTGTGGTTGCTATCAAAACCGGCTTTATATTATTTTGAGTGAGCTTGCCATTCCAACAATTCTAGTAACAGTAGGTAGCGGGTAGGTACTCTCTATTGACCCGATAGGGACAGGTCTACTTCAGGGTTAGCGTCCCTGTCTACGCGAGCCTGGATTCTCCCTAACCTCTAACACCCAGGGAGAACCATGTCCAAACCCCATATCCTATCTATTACCATCATTTAATCCTACCCTTATCCTATCCCCATCCCCCAACTCGTCTAGCCAGCGTGGAGGATTATGGCTATTTAGCCCTAATTATGGCGAATTTGAAAACATGTGCAATTGTACCCCAGGTGGGTAGACCCTTCAAGGGTAAATCCCGCGCCTCGAAAAAAGCCAGCCTCACGGATTCTGGGGGAGGCATCTGGCTGAGGTTGGGGAGATTTTTCTAGCGGGGAAAAATCGGAAAATTCGCCTACTGTCGGATAAGAAGTAAAGCCGTAGGTCTCGTGTCACTGCGATGTGTGACACACGTTAAAAATCACTACTGGAGTTAGAACTACCCCAAATAGGCAAAATTCTTAGTTAGGGTGTACATTACTGTACAATGGGCTAAATGTGGGCTAAGTGCATAAAGATGCTTGGAAATCCGCGTCCTAGATCTCGATCTTTCAAAACAAGCAAGCAAGATGAAAGCTGTATCGCCAAGAGTTTTTCTCTTTCATAAACGTTTTATTGCCAGCTCAGCACAGAATGCTATTCATGGCAGGTTTAGCTGCTACACTTTTGGACGTTATTTCACTATTCACTATTCTTCACTTGTTAATGTCAGTAATCATATTGAATCTGTGAACTGATCACCTTAGTCACTGCCGCTGAAAGGTCTATCGGTAGCTTTCTTTTTAACCTGGTATGCAGCGATCTTTTACCTAGATTATAATGAACTGCACCTTCGCACTGATCAATGTTATCATAAAACGATTTGGCCGTTTTCGTTATATACTGCTGAATTGTAGGTATACCAATTTCCCTGTGAAGTTGAGTGTTTCTTATATACCATTCAGAATTTGTTATGATGCGTATCACTTTGTTCTGCAATACTGGGAGTTTCTTTAAGTTGGTTTTGGAAGTTGCGCTTCCGTATGTAATGATACGCCTTATTATTGAGGTATATATTAGGGTACCACATTTTATTTTAAGAGTGGATTTTTTGTTTAATATTGTGTACAGCATGCCCAGCCTCACGTACGCTTCGGATAACTTTTTGTTTATGTGCAACCCCCAAGTTAACCTTCTGTCCAAATGCACTCCAAGATACCTGACTGCACTGTCTCTTGCGTTCCACGGTATTAGCGTGTTGTTTATAACCATATTCGGTGGATCGTCCGGATGGCGTAGCGTGAAGATCTTTGTTTCACGTTTATTAGCGTTAATTTTTACGCACCATTTGTTTAACCACTGATTTACTTGGTCAATACTTTCTTGAAGTTTATTTGCTGCATTGTTGATATCGTATTCTTGCGTGAGAATCGCCGTGTCATCTGCGTACATTGCCAGGTCCGTTCTTGGAGTTGTAGGAATGTCACGCATGAATATATTAAATAAGGTAGGGCCTAGTATTGAGCCCTGTGGGACGCCTGCATGTATACGATGAGGTGAAGAAGTATATGAGTTCACTGTTACCTGGTAGGTTCTGTCGGAAAGAAATGATGTTATTATGCACAGTAAGTACGAAGGAATATCCATGTTTTTCATTTTATGCAGCAGGCCTTTTATCCAGACTCTGTCAAAGGCCTGCGCCACGTCTATAAAAGCTATAAGTGTATGCTTTTTGCTTTCGAATCCCTCTTCAATCAATTTAGTAAGTCTTAATAGCTGATGTGTGGTAGAGTGGGAAGTTTTGAACCCAAATTGTAGATGTGGAAGTAAGCTAGTACCTTGTAGGAATTTGTTTAGACGGGTATGTATGTTGGCCTCCAAGATCTTCAGACCTCACAGCACTAGACTATTGTTTATGGGGCTGGTTCAAAGATGAAGTGTACAAAGTAAAAGTGGACACTCTGGATACATTAATTGAACGTATTAGAAATGCTGCAGGCGATCTTAAACAAAGACATGACTCAATCAGGAGAGCAACAGGCGCCCATCGTAGACGAAGCAGCAAATGGTTAGAGATGAATGGCGGTATTTTTGAACATTTATTATAAGAATGCTATGATTACCAAAACGTTAATGCATGAATATTTTGTTTATTTTTAATTACGCTTTAACTTGAAAAAAATAAAAATCGGATAACAACATTTGAGCTTTTTTTTACATTATTTTCACGTGTACAATGCACTCCTGAAGTTTGGTCCGTTACTCCCGACTCACCCTGTATATGCCACAGAATGTTTAGGGGTACAGCAATCCTATGATCTATGATCAGGAGTTTGGAAACCCTAGTGCCCCTGATTGCAATTCATATGGAAACCCCGTGGCTAACTACCTTGTACAAACTTGCAATATAACTTCGTCCAATTTCGAAGTCCTCAATCACAACCAGCCTCATATAATACGAGCAATACTGATTGTCATTCACACTTTATCTCACTGCAGCTACCTACTAGAATAACATCCTGAATATTTGTTACTCAATCACTAGTGCACTAGATTCACCAAACTAAATAGCTAAATTACATGCACAAACACAAGCATGCTATACCCACAACATGCGAAACCCATTTTACCCTCTTACTTAAACGTCCTTCTCTGTATTTCTTCACCGGCTAGGTCAAGATGTTTCTGGAAATAATCAGTTAGTTACGCACACATGGCATACACCGATTAGTTATCGTTACACTCTAAACGAAAAGCTTACATTTATTTAATTTGAATCACCAAAATATATGCAATGTATACCTAAATTAAATTTAGACACCCAACACAAACAATAATCAAATAAGACCATTGCGCTAAAATGCACAAGAGAGGAAGTGAGTGTGCCTCTAAAAAGAGAATTATTTCTAGTAAACTAAATTGCTTACAATTTTTAAAGTACATTTTTATTGTTCTAGTTAGATAGTGCTATATTTGAAATTCTGTCTCGGAATTATAAGGAGAACATATTTTCTATAAGAAAAAAGTTTAATATTTTGTGGTATATCTAGTCAAGTAAATGGAATAATAAGGTGGCATCTGCAATTTATTTCAGAACATGTATAATATAATTTTCTAGCATTTAAAAATCAATTAAAGAATCGAAAAACCCATGCTACTTTCAATAATAATGGCCAATATGTGCGTCAGAAATGCGCAGATTGTTCTATATTTAAGTTGGAAACATCCCTATTATATCAACCAGGTCACGTGCGTACTTCAGCATGAAAAGTTTGTTCTAGTTTCACAGTTTGCAGCTGCCATAAACATATAGAAACGATTTTTTCCGCGCGTTGAGGAACATCAGTCGAGGCCGATTTTTAAAACAGCCGTATTTTATTTTAAACGTGAAGAATATTTACCGGAACCGTATAACCTTTTCCCTTTCATGTAAAAAATCCCTTCCGCAAGACAAATAGTTCCGGTTTTCCGATACGACTCGAAATTTACAAGCCTATAAATTAGTTTGACGGCAGCCTTTCTAGCCATTCTCTGTTAAAGTAAGTCGCTATAAATTTCACCCTCCTAAGTCTACTTATGTCAAATTTATACTTGCTTTGTAACTCTATAGTCACGGCCCTACATTTGTAGAGAAGCTTGAGATATTCCATTCTCTATTTACAAATCCAAAATAATACTACACGCGATGCACATCTGGAAATAGTTTCGATAACTTTCCCTTGTTATTGTTCATTTCGTAAAAAGTTTAAGAGTTTGAGATTACTACAAGAAAAATGGTTGTTTACATTAAACTTCTTGTAAAAGGAATAAAAAGCAAATCGTGTGTAAGGGTCAAGCTTACGACAATAGGCTGCGAGATAAATTGAGCTCGGCAAATCCGAGCATATTTCAAGAAAACGTGTCGGGAAAAGATGGGAAGATGAAAATTATTGTGCACGCCACTGACATAAAATAAACAGGTCGTGGAATGTTACATCCCATCCGGTCAGATCCCTATCGTAGCGATATGTAAATATATTGGGCGACGGGATCGTCTGCAAGGACATCCGTTTATATCAAAACTAGAGACATCGCTGAGGGCATTTGTGCCAGACAATAGGAGATCTATAACCTGAACAAGATTTACTGGCAGATATTGTACAAAACACCGTATAATATTATGTACTTAGTGCTAGTTAGGCTTTTAGGTCCCTTTGGACTCTCTATACCAAGTTAGTCGACCTGGGAGTTGATAGGTCCCATTATCTCGCTACGAGTTGACTTTTCGTCGTAATTTTCGATCTTAATTTGCGATGAGTTGGTTTTGGAGCTTTTAGCTTCTACAAGCTTTTTACTCGAGGTATTGATGTTACGTCAGTAGCTAACATGGAATTTGCGTTAATGAGTTATAGAAAACTCATTATAATTTCTAGGGCCCGCGCCTATGCCATTATATCGAGCTTAGTGAAAATAATTTTGAACGGAATTAGGGAACATAAATCAACCGAAAGTGGCTTATAACTGTCCAAAGTAAAAGTGTCGTGTTTAATTTTAATGCCAACACTAAACTTTTATTTTTGTTCGATTTATTGAGCCTTTAATTAATTTACTGCTTTAAAATTAAATGTAATTGTAAGACTACTTAGATTCGCCATGTTCGAAATTAGCATCGAATATTGCTTAGTGTTTGAATAAAATATGCATAAAGCATAAAAGCTTTTTTAAACTGAATGTGCGGCAAAAGAACTGCGCTGGGACAAAAATCAGGAACTCCATTTTACATGTAAATTCAGAAAGCTCTTGTTACTGGGTTTGTCATTTGACTGTATACAAATGTAAACGGGATTACAATCGCGCCTCCAGCAAGAATTTGTACTAGTTTATTTGGAATGTTGCCATTTAAATTAATGTGATCCGGTCGTGCCCCAAAAACGCATTCATTAACTGTTACTGAAAGCCTTCCACACACAATGATGTCTGAAATACATATGACGTAAATTTTAATGGCATTATCAGTTTGCGAGTGAAAGAAACCGTTTGATTATCATATTTAAACAGGCAAAATAGATCACAAGCTTAAATTTCTAGTAGTGTTATATGTTAAGTGCTATTCACTGAAAAGTTAAGTACATAATACATAAGTACACAATATGCCTGATTAGTGATTAATGAATTGCTGTGCTGCATTGTCTATAACAGCTAGTTTCAACCAGATAGTTTTACTAGTTGCAGCAATTACACTGGTAAACAAAAATCAACCTTTTTTAGTGATATGGATAAAACATGACGTACGTTGTGTAAAATTTCACCAGGAAGCAGAAAATGACCTCTGATTTTCTGTATTATACCCACACTTTATTTGCTACAAAGGGTTGTGCGTGATACGGAAATATATCTATATAAGTAAATTCCTAATGTTGCATTTACATCAAAATGTTCTTGCGGATGTTTTACGGCGATAGTTGGCCTCTGGAGCACAACGGATTAATATCCTGCAGTAATCAGCAACCAAACTAGGACTCCATTTGCCTTGGTATCGCTTTTCCACGGTTGGAACGTCTTGGTGGAACCGTTCTCCGGAAAGAAATCGAGATGAGCATCCAGAAAGTGAATTTTTCAATACGTGTTACATCCCATTTCTCTGTAGGCTCTAAGTAGTTCAGTCACAAGATCTTTGTAATTCTCAGCTTTGACATTTCCAAGAAAATTGGTCACAACTGTTGTAAAAGCGCTCCATGCTCTCAGTTGAACTTCATTCAGTAAGTTGTAAAAATCGCCATCTTTGTTTACTTCTCGTATTTGAGGTCCCACAAATATGCCCTATTTAATTTTTGCCTCACTAACTCTCGCAAATTTCTGTTTCAGATACAAGAACCCTCTCCCGTTCCGATCTAGTGCTTTAACGGAATTTTTCATTAGGTCCAATTTAATATGCAATAGTGGTGTGGGGTTGCTAGTCCTCCATCGGGCGCCTCCCCTGGTGGCGGATAGGGGAAAGCCCACCAGATATGGTGGGTACCGGGGAAATAAAATACCCGGGGCGGACCAAAACTAGCAGCACAGGAATAACCTCCCTTCTGCAAGAAGAATGTTTCCTGTGGCACGGGTGATCTTACCGGGGCCACTCAAATAATGAGGAAGGGTCCGGTAAGACGGATGTATTCATGGACTGGAGGACATCCTAGGTGTCGGTGGCGGAAGAATCTAACGAAAGATCAACTGCAGCGATCCGAGTCAGTCAGGCTGATTACAGTCAACTCATCAACTCGTCTTGCAAACGTGATGAGTTACTGCTAAAACCCTCCAACCAAACGAATGAATGAATAGAAGAAGAGAAATACGGCCCTCAGTCCCCAGCAGCTTCGTAGTTCCTCGTCAAAGCAGCGATCAGTGTAACGAAAAAGCAGAGGGTGTTAAGAATCACTAGGTAAGGCTAGGCTGCCAAAGAAGACAAAAACGACAAAAAGATATAAAGGAGAAACTTGCCTAAAACTACTATCTGGAAACATATTATACTGGAAAGGAAAGGAAGAAGATACCCACGGAGGAGTTGGTTTCATAATAAACAAGAAAGTTGCATCCCAAAACAAACTATATAAAGGCATATCTAGTCGAGTAGCTTATATTATATTAGAGATATCAGAAAACTACACAATAAAAATAATATAAGTCTATACCCCAACTACAACATATGAAGAAGAGGAAGTAGAAAATTTTTATGAAGACATTACACAAGCTCTAGAAGAAAAGCATACAAAATTCACTATCGTCATGGGCGATTTTAACGCTAAACTAGAATTTAAAAAAGAAAACCAAGAAGATAAGATTGGCAATTTCGGATGTGGGCAAAGAAATGAAGGGGGACAGAGATGAATGGAGTTTTTAGAAAAAGAAAAACTATACGCAATGAATACCTTTTTTGAAAAGCGACCTCAAAGAAGGTGGACATGCATAAGCCCCAACAGGGAAGCCAAAAACCAAATAAACTACATACTATCCTCTAAAAAAGTAATAATTACAGACGTAACGGTACTAAACTAATTTAATACCGGTAGCGATCACAGACTAATCAGAGCACCACTATCGATAAATAAGAAAATTGAAAGAGCAAAAACATTCAAGAATACCAGGGTATTAATAGATAAAGAAAAATTAAAAAAGCGGAGTAACGAATACCAACAAGAAATACACACTAAACAGCAAAAGTACTCCAACATATCAGATAAAGGAATAGATGAAATAAACTCAATTTTAACAACAACAGTCAAAGAAGCAAGCACTAAGATAGCAAAGAAATCAAAAACTAAAGAAAGTAAAATCAGAGAAAGAACAAAGAAAATGATGAACAAACGAAGTCAACTGTTGAAGACAGGAAAAAGAAATAGCATAGAATATTCAGAGTTGAACAAACTAATAACAACATAATAAAAAAAGGATGGTTAAAGAAGATATAAGAAAAAATAAAGAAGAAATGGTGATGAAGGTAATAGAAGAAAATAAAGACATGAAATGTTTACGAAGAACTACAGGGACACGGCAAATTATTGCTTTAAAGAATGCAGAAAATCGAGAAGTTAGAGATATAGACGAAATTCTAAAACTACTGAAGAATTTTATAAAAACCTAGACACCATAAAATCATTCCCCACAACTGAACTTAAAAAAAACTCAAGCAAAAAGTTGTTAACGTTAACTCTGAAGACATCCCAGAAATAGATGAAAGTGAAATAGTTAGTGCACTAAAAGTTTTAAAAAGCAGCAAGGCCCCGGGGAAAGATAATATAATATCAGAAATGATAAAAGAAGGAGGGGATGAAATAGTACAAATTTTAAAAATCCTTATGTATAAATATTTACAAGACGGAAACATTCCCGAAGAATGGAATGACGCGACAGTAGTACTACTGTTTAAAAGAGGAGAGAACACAAGACTAGAGAACTACCGACCAATAACGCTGTTTTCACAGCTGTATAAATTACTTACTAGGATCGTAACTAAACGACTAACTAATAAGCTAGACGGATATCAGCCAAGGGAACAGGCAGAATTCAAATCTCAATTCGGCACTTGCGTCCACCTACATACAATAAAAATAGTAATAGAGAAAACTACCGAATACAACCTTCCATTGTACCTCGCACCAGAATTGATTAGAGATATAGTTAGTTACTACACAACATCTTTGAAAAAATGACCTCTACTATCAGATTGCAGAAAGACACAAACTCAATAACAAAAAAAAGAGGAGTAAGGCAAGGGGATGTTATATCGCCTGAACTTTTTACGTTAGTATTAGAAGACGTTTTCAAGAAGCTAGACTGACCACAAAAGGGTATAAATATAAACGGCGAATGTTTGAACAACCTCAGATATGCAGACGATATAATACTAATAGCGGACAACTTTGAAGACCTCCAACAAATGATTCAAAAACTTGATGAAAAGTCAACAGAAGTAGGCCTACAAATTAACCGGAAGAAAACAAAAGGCATGACTAACACAGAAGAAAGTAGAGAAATAAGGTTAGGAAACGACGTAGTAGAACAGGTACAAAGTTACATATATTTAGCACAAGAAATTAGGCTAACTAAAGAAAACCAGAGTGTGGAAGTAAGCAGAAGAACAAGATTGGCATGGGCAGCTTTTGGACGTTTAAGTTTTATTTTAAAAAACAGATCAATACCCCAATATTTGGAAACTAGAGTATTTGATATTTGTATATTGTCGGCTTTAACATACAGTGTACAGACATGGACCTTTACAAAAAGCAATGTGGAAAAGATAAGAACAACCCAGCGTTTAATGGAACGAGCAATGCTTGGGATAACTCTGAAAGATCGAAAGACTAATGAATATACAAGATCGAAAACAAGGGCCACAGACGTCGTAGAACGAATGGCCCGACTTAAGTGGAAATGGGCTGGATACAATGAGAGACTATCACAGAACAGATGAAACCATGTCATTAACAAATGGAGACCATGGATTGGAAAAAGAGGAAGAGGAAGACCCCAAAAACGATGGGTCGATGATATCAAGAAAGTGGCAGGCCTAGAACGGATGCAAACAGCGAAAAATAGATTTCAGTGGAGAGGC
>JABXWE010002548.1:0-11029 GCA_014611495.1 Limonius californicus | reverse complement strand
CTAACGGATAATTAAATATTTCCCTAATAACGGTATTAAAATAAAACGGGCTCAGGCAATAATAACAAAATAAACTAGGCATTCTAAATGTTGCTACACGGAACATAATAAATAAATTACCTTATTCGGTTTCTAAATATAAATTTCAACAGTACATAAATACATTTATATAAATCGGTAACACTCACAAAATGAAAGCAAATAAAAATAAACGGTGTTTAAAATCATTCCTCATAATGATATCTAACCAAAACAGCCTCTGATAAGCATAACAATAATGCAACATGCGGTGATACGACACATAATAAACAAATTACCTTAAGCGGCTATGAAATGTAAATTAAATCAACGGTCAGCAATTACATTTACATGTTTCGGTGAATATGCAAATAATACGGGGTGCATTCGGAAAATCATCGGTCGGTACACAATAATACTAATAAAATCAATTTTATAAACTTCTAAACAGAAAACGGCATAACGTAGTTATGCAAACAACTGAAACGGAATCCTAAAAGACGAAATGAACATAAAAAATAGTAACGCTTCGTTACAAAACATGAGTTACACTGAAAAAATGAATAGTCCTACACTTCATCGGGCACGTCTCCCGATTTAGATCTAACACAACTTAAAAATGTTTTGGTAACCATTCCTAGGGATATAAAAATATTAAATTTAGAAGAATAACAAACATGTCTTTTATGTGCATGTCATTACAGCGGAGAGGCAATTTAGTTTGTTTGTCGTACATATTCGTTATAATTGGCAGCGCTTCAGCTAAGTACTTCACCTGTCTTTGCAACTGTTTGTTGAGTTATCGACCGAAACAGCCAGGGCTACATTCTATATACACATATGCAGGCTATTAATTTCTTAGACCGTAATTGTTATAATAACTCTATGTACAGTGTAATATAATTAATGTCCCAGAACGTCTCAAAAACAAATTGCCCCTGATAGTATTCGAACATGCCCATATATGCACTATACTCTCCAATAAAACTTTCAGTGTATTGTTACTGTAAAGTGCTATCCTTTCTCTGATACAGCGCTTTGGCCTACGCATTATTTATGTTAACTATGATTGTAAAGGTTTGGATCCAACTGAATTACCAGTGGTGAAATGGCAATCGTCCTAGAACTTGTCGCACCTCATTTATTTATGGGCAAAAAACCATTCATGCTAAAGTTTTATCATTCTTAAATGAATTTCATAATATACCTAAATAAGTAGATGATGCTGCGGCCTAAATTTAATAGCGCAACCCTAAGCAGGTGTGATACACCTGCTTAGGGTAGTCTAAACGATGAGGTATGTAGTTTCTTAAAGAAGGTCCTCTGTTCAGTACCCATGCCTGCTCATTCAGACCAAGTGTAATTTTGAGCAAAACGTCTGTAAGCTAGTCAATGTGTATTAAGATGTTTTTGTGTATTACTATATTATTATCGTTTTGTATAATATTAAGCGAGAAAAATTCTAAATAGAACACTTACGGAAAGTGGTGTGACATTACCTCCTTAAAGTTTCTTCGGGCTACCGAACTGCATCTAAAGGTGTCTTGTTGCGGCATTCCAATTGGCGAATCCTGTTCAACAGTCCGTGCTAGTTTCTCGTACTATCTAAGTTATTACCACTCCAAGCCGAATCACACTTATTTAATGGCATTTCAGTGACAGTGCTTGCCACAAAATCATGGTTAGTAATGGTGAACCCATCCTTCGGTTCTCAGCTGTGTGCAATATTTTTCAAATGCATTTTAAGAACGCTATATATCCAGCCCTCGGGGAACCTGTAACCCCTAAACCTCGCGTGCCCAGGTGGCGGGTAGAGAAACGCTCGGTAGATATACCGAGTAGGAGGGAAATAAAATACCTCCTGCGGACAAACAGGCACCAGCAGCGTCTGACCCAGAGTGGGCGGTTGCGAACAGCGTCGGTATCCATAGTGGACGGCTGAAAATATCTCTACAACCCGCCTGGCAAGCGTGGCGTTTTAATGCCAAACAACCCCCAAAGAAGATGAAACAATGACGAGTCTCAAAACAAAAATACCCCAGGTGGGTAGGGCTATAAACCCACAATCTGACACCGGCTACCCGGTATACCTCATGGATTCTGGGGGAGGCAAAAACTCGCCTATACGAAACAAAAAGAAAAGCGGCAGAACCAAAACCAAATTAAACGTTTTGAACAGATGAAATGTTGGAACAATTAGAGGAAGAACTGAAGAAAATGAATTGGGACATAATTGGACTTACGGAAGTTAAGAAAAAAGGAGAAATGCGTGTAAAACTAACATCAGGAAACATCCTTTATTATAAAGGACAAAATGAAGAAGAAGACAATGAAGGACGGGTAGGATTCATAGTAGATAAAAAAATAGCACCATATATAACATTCTATAAAAGAATATCAAATAGAGTGGCTTATATCAAAACATTGCAACCTGAAAATCATTCAAGTATATGCCCCAACAACAACATGCAACGGTGAAGAGAGAAATATTTTATGATGAAATATAAACGGCAATAGAGTTTCACCCCGTAAATATACTTTCACTATCGGGGATTTCAACGCTAAAATTGACACAAGGAAAGAAATAAAGAAAGACAAAATAGGTCCCTTTGGATTGGGGGAAAGAAATGATAGAGGATAAACACTTATAAACTTCCTAAAACAACAGACCCTCTATGCAATGAATACATTCTCCAAGAAAAAGGTAAACAGAAAGTGGATTTGGGTAAGCCCAGGAGGATTCACAAAAAATTAAATAGATTATATACTTCGTCAGACAAAAAGATAGTCAAGGATGTATCAGTATTAAATGCATTTGACACTGGTAGCGACCACGGGATGGTGCGCGCAGAAGTTGTCACTGATACAAGACTGGAAAGAAAGAAGATAATAGGAAACAAAAGTATAGGAAACCAACAAGAATTGAAGAGAATGGAAGAAAAGAAAGAACTAAAATAACAAAATATAGATGAACTCAGAAAACATTGAAAGAGGCGATGCTAACAGCAGGTCAGAAGGTAGCAAGAAGGAAGTAAAACAAAGAGAAAAAATGGAGTGACAAAACAAGAAGGTTGTTTGAAGAAAAGCCAGAACTATTAAATAATAACCAGAGAAATACTATGACATATAAAAACATTAAAGGAGTACATAAAAGAAGACAAAAGGAAACAACTAGAAGCAGAAATAGCAAAAGTAATAGAAGCAAACAAAAACATGAAGAGCGTTAGGAGATCGTTAAGAACAGAACAGATAAATGAAATTACAGACAATAACAATATTAAAATCAATGATAAAAAGCAGATCCTAGAAATGGTAGAAAAGTTCTATAAAGTTCTGTACGAACAAAAACAACAAATACCAGAAGAAATGGATGAACAACTAAAAAGAAATGTACAAAACATAAACTCGGAAGATGTACCGGATATAGATGAGGAAGAGATATTGGAAGCCTTAGGAAACATGAAAAAAAAATAAAGCACCAGGAGAAAATGGCGGCGTAACTGAATTAATACAAGAAGGAGAAGAAACGGTACACAAGTCATTGAAAACACTAATAAATAAATGTCTGCAAGAAGGCAAATTACCGAATGATTGGAACACTTCACTAACAATACTGCTATATAAGAAAGGTGATAAAAGCAGACTGGAAAATTACCGTCCAATATCGCTGTTATCGCAATTATACCAATTGATGACAAAAATAATAATTACTAGACTTAACAATAAACTGGAATATTATCAATCTACAGAGAAGCAGGATTCCGCCAGGGCTACAGTACGTCAGACCACCTATTTACCATAAGTACGTTAATAGAAAAATCTAAAGAATACAAGTTGCCACTATATTTAGCCTGTATAGACTATCAAAAGGCATTCGATAGCATAGAATTATGGGCAGTGGAAAAGGCACTACAGAATAGCCGGGTAGATTACAGATATGCCCAAATAATTCACTATATATATATATATATATATATATATATCAAAAGGCGGAAATGATAGTACAATTGTATGACACTACACAGCCCACACCTATTAGAAGAGGTGTGAGGCAAGGGGACTCCATGGGCCCAAAACCGTTTATAACAACTTTAGATGACGTATTTAAGAAGCTAGACTGGGATAAGAAATGTATTAGGATAAACTGGAAAATGCTCAACCATCTGAGATTTGCAGATGATATCGTGTTGATATCCCAGAACTATGAAGAACTACAGTCGATGATATGTGAACTAAAATGGAAATCAGGAAAAACAGGTCTCTCCACGAACAAGCAAAAAACCAAAATAATGACCAACCAAATAGAACACAGCATCATAGAAATAAAGAACCAAAGAATAGAATATGTAGACTATTATATATACTTAGGACAAATGGTAAAATGCAAAAACCAAACAGTAGAAATCGAAAGAATACGACAAGCATGGTCAGCATTTCGTAGACAAAATAAGATACTAAATACCCTTACATTTAAGAAGAAATGTTTATAACCAATGCGTGCTGCCTGTACTAACATATAGCGCTCAGACATGGATGTTAGTAAGAAACATCGCAAACAAACTAGCTAAAGCACAAAGAAATTGACGTCGTAGAACACACAGCATCCCTGAAATGGAGATGGGCTGGACATACTATGCGACAGAGATATAATAGATGGAACGAAGAAATCGAACAATGGAGACCATGGACGGCTAAGAGGGGAAGGGGACGTTCACATATGAGATGGTCGAATGATTTAAAGAACATTGCCGGATTTGGAGGCCTATATCCGCTATTGGATGGAAGGGAGCTAACATAGAATATAACCAATACTTTTTACCCTTACGACCTGACATGAATTTGATAATATTTAGTCATAGAAAACAATTGAGGTGATCTTTAAATAGGGCATAAGTTTCCACGACGTAGGGGATGAAAGAGAGATAAGTACATTTGATTTATGATTTCCTAAATCATCAAATTTGTATTGTTTGTAGGGCAATGAGCGTGAACCACAATATGTTTTAAGACTGCTACAAAACATTCATCTAGCCAAACTTATCTCACAGATCAATAAAAATCATTGTTGAACTACAGTTAGATATTAAGAAAAGTTACAAATCCTTGGATCGACGAATGTAGGAAGTATGTTATTGTTGTTTATGTACGGTGGTACCGGACAACCCAATACTTAAACAATACTGCCTATTGTACCGCCCGTCGTAAGCTTAGCGGTCAACTAGCCGGGTTGCTTTGCAGAAACCTAGGATACTGCTTATTGGCAGCTCGTGTTTATTTCGGGAGTTTGGGAACCCCAATCCCAGGTGGTTGTGCACGAGTGCTGTCCAAGCTGGGCACATAGCGCATGATACGAGGTCTCCTCTTCCATTGCGCATCTACGACAGAGAGCATTGTTTCCAACGTCAATAATGGCTAGATGTTTCTTCAGAGTACAATAGCCTGCCAGAAGATTTGTCGAGATGATGGTGAGGCGCCAGTGTCTTATAAACAGTTCCGTTATCTGTCTCAGATTTTTCCTGGTTAATTTCAGTATTTCAGTTTGCTTCTGGTTGTACATGAGCATCCGCGATCGCCTCAGCCCTTGGATCCTTTTCCAATGAACTCTATGTTCCATCCTCAGAAAATACTTAAGCGCTCCCTTTGCATTCAGTTACACTATCCCGCATGTGAGTTCGGGATCGACTATTGGATAGTCAGCTTCCAGGTTGGTTAGATGGCCTGCTCTTGCATTGCCTTCAAAGCCTTCATGTCCAGGTACTTACTCCAAAACTACTCTGTTTTGTTGTGCCACTGCCACTGCACTAGTGTATTCAGGTACTCTTGTACTACTCTAGAATGTACTTCTACTCCTTCTAGAGCTATCAATGCAGTTTGGCTGTCCTACTTGATATAGACTCTTTATTTACATAACCCTCTGCATCATGGTCCTTGAACAGGCGGAGTTAGCGAATACTCCCAACTGGAAGACAGTAGAGAGACTTCCCTGCTTCATGCTGATGCCATTCAAGGTGTTCGTCCCAAAGATATCCGTTATTACAATTTTCTTATTCTTGGACCCATCTATAAACCAGATGCTCCCTGTTCGATCCCTCAGTTCCTGTCTCCTCTTCTTCCCACCTCTTTCAGATACCTCAACCCTAAAGGGCTTTCTGAAGTCGAAACCAGTGCTGATTCCGCCAGATGGCATACTTGGTATGCTTTTACAAGGTAAGCCATCATATTTGATATCCGTAGTAAAATTTACCCTAACAAAGTCATTTAAGGGATTATGTAGTGTCTATTAAGATTTATTATTATTATTATTATTATTAGATGTTAGGGCTTTGGCCTTTATATGCCTTCCGCCACTTCGACGCTTAGTGGTTCTTTTGTAACTTATGAGCCCTTTCTTTGTTAGAGAAGTTGTAGGCTGTTGATGAACCTTATAATGTCTCTGGACTTCGAGTCCCTTATTTCGTTAGGTGTCATTGTTGCCTTTCCGAAAAATTTTTGTCTGCGTCTACAGGCAGTATTACATTCGCATAGAATGTGTTCTGCCGTTTCCGCCGCCTCGTTGCATAAGCGGCAGATTTGGTCCTCAGCTTTACGAATCTTAAAAAGATGGTAGTGTTGTGTGGCCTGTTAATAGGCCAGTGATGGTTTTCAATTCCATCTTGCTGAGGGACAAAGCAAGTTTTGCTTTATTTTGCGAAACAGTGATGAACTGTTTTGCGTGACGTTGTCCTGGAATATTCTGCCAGTATGAGGATTTCTGTTGTTCCTCCCATAGTTTGACCGCCTGTTTTATGTGGCTTTTCTATATTCCACAGCAAGGCTCCGGTCCAGTGAATGTGAATGGCGTCGAAGCTCCGCGTTTTGCGAGTTCGTCGGCTTTTTCGTTGCCTACTACGCCCTCATGCCCTGCCACCCACCTGTTTGCCAGTTGTTTGAGGTTGTTCAGGCACTCCCAGACTAGTATCGACTCACAAATGGGGTCCTTTAAAGCCTTTATTGCTGCCTGGCTGTTTGAGAGGATGTCAATTGTTGCACCTTTATATCCCTTCCTTAGGTTCATCTTTGTGCAAAGGTTTATAGCATAAACCTCAGCTAGGAAGATGATAGTTACGGCACCGAGGGGTTCGGAAATGCGGCAACCGGGTCCGTAGACCCCCACTCCAGTTCCTCCTCCTTCCATCTTCGAACCATCCGTATACCACTGGAGGGATCCTTTCTTAAAGGAAGGTCCTCCCGAGGACCACACTTCCCAGTCTGTGATGGTCACTCTAAAAGATGGGTCGAAGTTGTATTTTATTGGCATAAAATCCGATACGGTGTAGGCGATTTGCTCTAGGTGAGCGAGACATAGAATACGTAAGTGACCTGTCAGGTCTCCTGATTTGAATTTATTTGTCCTTGCAAGCGTGAACGCATGTAGCATTGCCTCCTTTGTCACCTGAAGGTGTAGGGGCGTTAGTCCTAACATGGTCTCTATTGCTGCAGTTGGACAGGTGCTCATTGCACCTGTTATACTCAGACAGGCGAGACGTTGTATCTTCTCTAGCTGTAACTGAGTGGTGATCTGTTTTGTTTTCGGCCACCATACGACTGCTGCGTAGGTGACCATGGGTCTTATTATAGCTACGTATGACCAATAGATCATTGCTGGTTTTAGCCCCCAGTTTCTTCTTACCAGCCTACGGCATGCTAGGGATGCTAGAACTACCTTCTTCTGCAGTTTATCAATGTGTGAGTTCCACTTCTTTTCTTTTCAAAAAAATGATGTACCATGTTTGTTTTATAGATGTTATAACTATGTAAAGCTATATTTTTAAGTTTCTGTTTTTTGTATTTTAAAGTTTATGAATTTTAAGTTTATTTTAGTATTTTGTATAATAAAAAAAGTGTCCGGTTTTTTTGGAATTTGTCCTGATATTTTTAACCATTGTCCTGCGAATTCAAGTTTTGAACCTGGCAATCCTAAATGTTTCATATCCGCAGTATTATTGGAAATATACTAAAAATATATTCAAAAAGTGATAACTGATCCTAATAAATGCGCCTTAGTTTTGTGTCTTTTTTCTTCCATGTGTGAGTTCCACTTCTGGTCTGCTGTAACTCCTAAGTATTTGACTTCATTACTGAAGTCTATAACCACCCCTTCTAGCATGGGAGCTTTTAGGATCAGCTTCCTACGTCTAGTAAATGGGACTATTACCATTTTCATTGGGTTTATGATTAAGCCTTGATCTCGACACCAACTCTGAATGGTATCTAGAGCTTTCTGCATGCGTTGTGACACTACTGAGTCAAATTTTCCACGGACTACTACTACCAGGTCGTCGGCGTACCCCTGTATTTCGAAGCCATTTTGTGTTAGCATGTTGAGGTGCTGGTGCTCTCAGTGAAGAGCCCATCCGCCTTCTGCAGATGGCCAATGTCATTTGTGTGGTCTTTTGCAAGGACTTTTTGTAGGGGTATCATTGATCCCCTCGCAGAAGCTACGCCATGTCCTGCTTTTCGACCTCCTGATTTCCAGGTTATATTTTGTGAGGGCTCCGCCATATTGGTCCCATGACTCTTGACGCTTCTGTTTCTTGGCTTTATTAAATAGCCTCCTTGTTTCAGGGCGTAAAGCTTCGAGCTCCCTGTTCCACCAGGGCACCTCACGTGTGACCCTTCGGCTTTTTAAGGGGCAGCTTATTTCATAAGCATTGTGTATGAGGTTATGTAGATTTGTTGAGGTTGGTTCAAGATCCTCTACTGTATCTACCTCGGTGTTAAGATCGTCCACTTCAGCTCTGATATGCCTTTCATAAAGACACCGGTCTGTTGCTTTGGGGATTCTTACTTCTTCGTTGAGTTTTCCCGTAACCTTTAAGTCGAATCTGATATGTCTATGATCCGACAGAGAGGCTTCGCGGGAAACGTGCCAGTTTTTAAGGGTGAGGAGGGGAGACGCAAGTGTTATATTAAGTACCTCCTGCCTAGCTCTAGTTACAAAGGTGTGTTCCTTCCCACTATTAATTATGTCTAAGTTTGTGGAGACCAAAAATTCATAAAGCCTCTCTTATTTATATCCGTGCTGCCCCATGCTGTGTGGTGCGCGTTTGCATCGCAGCCTAGGGTAGGAAGGATGTTTATCCCTTTGTTCACAGTACTGTATGAGGTTGCGGACCTCTGTGGGCGGTACTTCTGTCGAGTCCCCTGGGAAGTAGGCCGAGGCAATTACTGCCTCTTGATGCCTACCTCCGGTTATCGATATCGCTGCTTTCTCTGGAAGAAAATTGTGTTAGTACAAGGCATTTTACAGAAGGTCTAACGAGTAGTGCTGCTCTAGGTTTTTCAGTACCCTTACTGTATATGAGCCTACCTGTTGGTGTTGCTAGTCTGCGGACTAGGCTTCTGTAGACATATGGCTCTTGGATTAGCACAAAGTCTATGGTGCTTTTGGTGAAAATGTTGTTCAGCACATACGAGGCAGCTTTGCTGTGCTGAAGGTTCACCTGCAGGAAGGCGATAATCGCCATTGCCTCCTACTTGTTTTGGGAGCTAGACCCTGAAGCTTCTTCAGAGGGTGACGGGCGACCCTTAACCTTAGACTCTTCTGGGGCTTTCGCTTCCTTGGCTGGGTGTCGGTGAGATCCTTTCTCCTTTCCGACAGACTATCAAGATTTACTTACAGGTGTTATTTAGATAAATATCTTGATATTACACAAATAATAATGATTTCGTTCTATCTATACTAGGTTGCGTTCAATTGGGTTTCGTGTTATGCATTTTACAGTGAAGATTACTTTGACTTCTGTACTATTTCGTAAAATTATAACCTCTTCTCTGTTTCACAAAAGAGTATAACTTTTAACTACAAAGTTATTTACGAAACGTGTTTCATATTTTAATTTAGCAACCAAAGGATAAACGCTGCAATCGTTTGCAAGTTTCTAGTATTCAGCTTGAAACAAAATGTAAAAATAAATCATTTTAAAATGTAAAGTTAATCGAATAGGCGAGCCCCATAAGCTGCACGTTTATTTTAATTTCGCCTCTGACACGTTTTCCTCGAGAGAATATCTAAATAGTGCACTTTCAAGGGAAGTGCTGGTGAATAAAGCTGCATTCTAAAAGCAAATAGCGCTGTAAGCAACAGAAAGCGCTGTTTTATTTCTTTTTAGCAAAATGCTTGGCGCAAACCAGCTTGAAAAGATAAGAAACAAAAAACGACTTAGAGCAAACGTATTAGTTTTGTAGTGCACAGCAATGTATTGTACTGTAAATTCGCAATGATTAACTGATTTCTGAATTTGTATGGAAGTAGGATCACAAGTAGTTACAAATCAGGATTAACCTCAATAGCAAAATAACATATGTGGTTGCAATCTGCAGCTTTCGTTGAAGGTTTGATCCTAAAGTGATAAATTCTTCTTTATACGGACGTATAATTTTACTGACGTACAATGGGTTTCAATTTTTGATCGTTTGTCGCAGCTGGTGGTACTTGAACCTTAAATATAGTGAACTTGTAAAGTCGGAAAGAAAATCTACAAAACTGTAACTAATGTTTAACACTAAACGATCACACCAATAAGATTTTTTCTTATAGATTTTTGTTTTTCGGTAATGGCCACATTGATATTTTTCTAAATTGACTGCATTTGTTCGTTAGGTGGCCTAACCTAATGTATATCAACATTTTTAAGATGCTATTGTTGTATGTAATTCTGATCGTTCGTGCTAGTAAAACCTCGGTAACATTATTTTTGTTTCCCTATTTTGACTAGCAGTAATAGTCACTTCTTTGAATAAAACACAACCAAGTGTTAGCAATAGAGTTTCTGTTAGACCTCTCCCCCTCACAGAGCATAAGTATGTAATTAATAATACTTGATGTGAGAACGGACCATACGCAGACAAAATATGTCCTCCTATACGAAGTGGAAATTCAAGATCGTGCAGATGCAGAGGAAGGACCACAAGGAAAGGGATTTCACCCTGACAGTCTTATCTGGTACACGGCTCGAAAGCTGAGACGGGT
>JABXWE010002547.1:0-39623 GCA_014611495.1 Limonius californicus | reverse complement strand
ATATATATATATATATACTACTGTATTGCTGTAATTAAATACTAATAGTAATTATTGTTAAGTTGGCCTAAATATAAATTATATGACTGGTTAAACCTGCACATTGGGTGCCATGAAAACAATATGAAACTCTTAATTAAGATATCCTCCGCTTGTTGAATATCCAAAATATATAAATCCATAAATTGTTGAACCAACACGAAATCAAATGAAATTGCACCAACTTTTATGAAAATCTCAAGGACGCTGTTATAATTGGACGAATTGTGTAAACTCGAGTAGCTAGTAACAAAGCAAATACGCACACAAAGAAAAGTATAGGGGATATCAAGAAAATTATCATATAGAAATTATTTAGCAAAATTCATTGCAACAATATAACTGCTTTCCCTTAAATGACCCAAATGATTTCAAATTCAATATTCAAAATAAAGATATTAAAGTCCCAGGTATTATTTTATTTATTCCTTTAAATGTTGTTTTTCTAAAAGAAATACCAGCCCATTTATACTTAAATTGCTTGTGTAACCGCAACTTTGGCGGAATCAATTCCTGTCCTGAATTTTGAAATTTACCAGCTTCGGCGCGGACGGTCCTGCAGCAAACGACAATGTTACACGAACGAAGACTGCGAACTCGTCGTCTACGAACTTGTTGAACAAAATTAGTGCTGTTAAATGTTCTTTGTTGTATCCAAATCTCGGCCACACATAAGTAGATTAACTTTATTTCACCTCCCTACTTGTAATATCCCAAGAATCGCTGGTAATAACTTGAACTGATGTTTGTGACATGATAATCTCAAAATTTAAAGAGGTAAATTTTCAATCTGACGTTTCTTTTTTTATTTTTAGAGATTTTGTTTTATTTCAGTTTATCGAAGCACTTCCTTTTAATTTATTTTTATCTTATATTTAGCTATTTATTTTTATTATTATTATAGATTCGAAGTTTTCAACAAGTGACATTGACGTCCACCTGTCAAAATAAATTTTTTACCAGCCCATGAACAACTGAAGCTCGAAGACAAATGATAAAACCGGCGCCAACTATATATTTTTCAATGAAATTGGAATTTTTCAGAAACTTACACAAATTCTCGACCGTAAGTAAAATGAAAAGACTTTTTGAATTTTATTGAACATTAACACATTGATTTATTATCGAAACATTTAAATAAATGCGTGTTCTTCCCTCCAAGATTTTATAACAACTAACTTGTTTGTCAAGACAAAATCCCCCGATTGTGAGCACATTGTCTAGCCACCGAATACATACAAACAATTTTTTATGTCCCCAAAGGGCTCCACCAATGGGAACGAAGCATTAAATTGACTGAATTAATTTCTCAAATATCTAAAAAGTATAATAACATTCGTATCACTAATATTACAACAAAATTACAACTATGCTGTGTTACTCCCAAAATTACACACATTTTGAGATCTCATTCGGCATATTTTTGATAATGAATTAGGAAATTGACAAATATTATTACAACAAATTATAAATAAATTATTAGAAACAACTTTAATGTTAATTGAATGTTAATTTAATGTTATTATAAACATATTTTTCTCAAAAGAAAAGTATTAAATTCACAAATTTACACTTTAGTATGAATCTTTCAAAATGATTAAATTTTTACCCACTATTTGTTAAATTACCGCTTAAGAATGCACAAATAATGTTGAAAAGTATCCTTTATGCCTTCCTGAAGATGAATATAAACCAAAACAATCAACTTTGCTACCTATAATTCAAATTACCTACCTGTTTTCGATGCTACAGCAATGATCGGAACAAACAAGATTGCATCGTATTTGATTTATATGTGGTTAAATAACCTATTTCCTATATAGGGTAGCTTAATATAGCTTTATTAAATTTAGCAATAGAGTAAAATATCTCAATTAGAGCATGTTTGTAACACAGCAATATCTGTATATATTGCCATGTTATTTACCCTAAATTATGTAATTATCCTAGACTATATTTATGTGATGTGATTTGTGCTTCGTAACACTTATATGATATTTAAAAGCATACTATTTTTGATGGAGAAATCCAGATTCTATCTGAAATGGAGAGTAATTAGATTGGTTATTATGTAAATTATGTTATATGAAGAGAAGCACCAGCAGAAAGTTATTCGATAAGACCTGAAGATGGCAAATGTGAGTTTACCGAAACGTCGTCAAGACAACCAGCCCGGTCCGTCGCAGGGCCAAGAAGTTGCTACGCGGTTGTGAATAACTTAATGCTGTCTTGTTTTTTGAAAGTAAATCATGGCTTACTAGATATTTATAAAAAACATAAAACAACCAATTTCGTTACCTAAAATATCTTGGCAAACATTGGAGATAGAAGAAAACGTTAGATGAGAAATATTCACAGATTCTTATGCTGGATAAGATAATACTTTTTAATTACGTGATTCTATTTTATTTAGTTTTTGAGGTATGGCTTAAACTTTTACTTTTTTAAATGGCAACCATAGTAAAATTTAATATACTATGTTGATATGAAAAATAGATCATATTTTACGAGGACAGTCTTTTACGTTTTTACAAGCGACCACTAGGTGGCGCTATTGAGATGTGTTATTACTATTTTCGTCAAATTTGACATTTCTTATTGTGAAACCGGGGCAGCTTAGAAATTGATGGAGCAGTTTGTTTACAGTGCGCTTTTAAAGAAAACAATTTTGTGAAAAAAATTGAAATTTTACCTGAAGGTTTTCGTTGGATAATTGTTTACGATTTTAGTAGAGGACTAACTCAACAACAATGCATCGAATCGTTTCATTCACCTTTTGGTAATGAAGCACCATCAGAAACGACTGTTTTCAATTGGTTTGCAGAATTTCGTCATGGTCGTGCGTCCGTCAGTGATGAATTCCACGAAGGCCGACCAAAATCGGTTGTTAATCCAAAAAGCATCGATGCTGTGCGCAACATAATTGAAGGCGATCGGCATGTGACTTACAGTGAGATATAGGCATTCTTAGACATATCGAAGACTGCAGTACATTCGATGTTGCATGAACATTTAGCTGTGAAAAAGATCTGTTCCTGATGGATTCCGCATAATTTGACCCAAGCTCAAAGAAAAGGCTCGTGTTAATTGGTGTAAGGAAATGCTAAAAAAATTCAAACGAGGAACTGCAAAATCCGTATACAACAACGTAACAGGTGACGAAACTTGGATATATTCGTATGAACCGGAAACTAAGCAGCAATTCACTGTTTGGGTGTTCCAAGGTGAACAGAATGCCACAAAAATTGTTCGTTCACGAAGCACTTCCAAGAAAATGATCGCCTGTTTCTTCTGTTGTACTGGATATATCGCAACTATTTCTTTAGAGGATCGAAGAACAGTTAACTCTGTATTGTATACAACAATTTGTTTGCCAGAAGTCGTCGACGAAATCAGGGAAAACAACCGAAAACGTCATATCATTCTTCATCATGACAATGCCAGCTCTCACACAGATATTATATATAGTAGTGTACTGGTTTTAAAAGTTTTCGATTCTTGATAGCACTATTGTTTATCTTTTTACCTATTCGATACTTGTTCATCAAAAAATGTATTAAAATTATCGTGATATAGTCATAATTCGTTCGAACTGATAAGACAAGAAGCAATTACCAAATTTAACTGTTTTTTTCTAATTTTCTTTGTAAACATAGATTTTCAGTGAATGATAAAATCTTAATGAGGTGTCTTTCGGCATTCAGATAATAAGAATCAGATTTGGGTAAATCATTAATTACAATTAATTTGTATAACTTATTTACGATTCCACACACCGTTTAAACTGATACACTCTCCTTCTCCACATAATGGAAATTGAATAATTCCTAAACCTCTCAGTAACTGCTGCTTTCTATATAGCCTACAGACATTAAACTTCCACTTCTTCGCATTTGGCCTAATTTTTCAAGTTTGCAGAAGCTTCAACAGATTTAAGAAAACTGTATTAGAAATTAAAACCGTGTCTTGAAATATTCAGTTTAGTCTTGGAAATCCATTTATGTGTAAAGGTAACTGGTTTTCCTGGTTGGAATGTGAGATAATTATATGAAGTTGAACTGTTTAAATCGCAAAGATACCGTTTTTAGTATAAATTTAACATCATTTTCTTCTACGGGCGATGCAAATTACTTTTAAGATCGCTTATTTTCCGCTTAATGACTGTCTCTAATTTTAACAGCGTTCAATACTTACTAGTATTCGTTATTGTGTGATAGAAGTAATATTTATTAATAATAAGTAATGTGGCCATTTGAGAATAAAAAGCAACTGCTAATAAGAGTCTAAGCAAAATTAGTTATCTTACTGAATTATTCGACAAAAACAAAGTTGTTGTGAAACGGAGATTATCTGATATTTCCAGCGATAAGGGATGGCTCTAAGCATAATTTCAATCACATCCTTAGTTAAGTTAAGATTGTATAATCTTAATCAACTTGTATTATAAAAAACTAGTTTCCAAATCCAGTAGGTTTTAAATACAATGAAACACTTCAGATAAGGAATAGTATAAATGTGAAAACGAGTTAAATGTGTACCAGTTCTAGAGAATCCGCTAAAACGAATCAACATAATGAGAAGTATATTGCTGCTACTTGTTGCTGCAACATTTTGCAGTGGCCAGAAAGATCCACATTGGTGGGGCAATCGAAATACAATCATCCACTTGTTTGAATGGAAATGGAAGGACATTGCTGATGAATGTGAGCGGTTTCTTCAACATAAAGGATATGCTGGTGTCCAGGTAATAATATTTCCTAATTTTTCATTCTATATTATATTCGCAAGCATATATTCCAAGCATTTATACAATTTGGCATGTCATTTTTAAGAACAATTGTTACTAGATATCTCCACCAAATGAAAACATAATTGCCGCCAACCGACCATGGTGGGAACGATATCAACCCATAAGTTACAAAATTCAAACGCGTTCAGGAAACGAAGCAGAATTCTTGGATATGACAAGGAGATGTAATGCAGTTGGAGTGAGGTAAGCAGATAATATCTATTATATGATAACTATTCATTCAACTGTTTTTACGCAGAATTTATGCTGATATAATTATAAATCACATGTCTGCCAATTCAAACAACCCCATAGGGACCGGTGGAAACAGAGCAGATCCAAATAACAAACAATACCCGGCTGTACCCTATGGGCCTGGAGATTTCAATCCAAGCTGTGGCATTAACGACTACAATAACGCCATAAATGTTCGTAATTGCGAACTAAGTGGTTTGAAAGATCTAAATCAGGTAAAGAGGCCGCAATTAATTTTGTTGTCTGCAGGAATTGTAAAGGTATTGACATTGTAGGGTAAAGACTGGGTGCGCACAAAAATTATTGAATATTGCAACCATTTAGTGGATCTGGGTGTGGCAGGCTTCCGAGTCGATGCTGCGAAACATATGTGGCCAGGAGATATGCAAATTATATTTCAAAATGTGAAAAATCTGAATACAGGTTTTGGATTTGCTCAAGGGTCTAGACCTTTTGTGTATCAAGAAGTGATTGATTTGGGTAACGTACTCATAGCATTGCTATTTGTGGTAATGCAATAATAATTTATTATTTTATAGGAGGTGAAGCAGTTAAAAGCTCAGAATATGTGGGGATTGGAACAGTAATAGAGTTCAAACACTCGGCAAGAATTGGAAGTGTATTTAGAGGACAAGATAAGTTAACATATTTACAAAACTGGGGTCCAGCATGGGGATTTTTAGAAAGTCATAATTCCTTTATATTTATTGACAATCATGATAATCAAAGAGGACACGGTGCTGGTGGCGCATCTGTTCTTACCTTTAAAACTCCTAAACAATATAAAATGGCTACTGCCTTTATGTTGGCTTATCCCTATGGTATAACTCAAATTATGTCCAGCTTCCATTTTGATAACTCAGACCAAGGTATTTACTTACGCCAATTGTAAAGAGGCCAATTATTTAGTTTTATAAATTTACAGGACCCCCTCAAGATGGCAATGGTAATATTGTTTCGCCGTCAATCAACTCTGATGGTACATGTGGTAACGGATGGGTTTGTGAACACAGATGGCGACAGATGTACAATATGGTTGGTTTCAAAAATGCCATCAAAGGTACAGGGTTGAATGATTGGTGGTCAAATGGTGACCAGCAAATAGCTTTTTGTCGCGGTGGTAAAGGTTTCGTAGCTTTTACTAACTCGGGTGATCTGAAGCAAACTTTGCAAACCTGTCTACCGGCTGGAGTTTACTGCGATGTAATCAGTGGTGAAGTTAGCAGTAACGGAAAATGTACAGGAAAGAGTGTTCAAGTGGGAAGTGATGGCAAAGCCTACATTCAGCTCCTTTCAAATGAATCCGATGGCGTTTTGGCAATCCACGTGGACGCTAAACAATATCTTAAATCACAGTTGTAAAAATATGTTGCAGACAATACTATATCTATGCTGTCCAATAAATGATATTTTTGAAAGTACCTACTTAAATATTATTGTACAGTGTTTTTGTGAAAATCCTAAGTAAATAATTCTTTAAACCTTAGAACGCAATGGACGCGTGATACAGCAAAATTGGGATGTGATTAAAAATTAAAACCAATAGTGGTTTGTGTTGTACAAGGTTAGATAAATAATGATTTTGAAGTAAAACAACGTCCGCAAGTAACGTGTTGCTAAACTCACTTTGTTAAAAAACTTTTATTTCTTTAATTTTCCTACTACGCTAATGTAGGTGTTGAATCAAGAAAAATATTTAATGCTTTTAATGGGATGCACTATTTTTGGAATTTTGCGAACTTCTAGAATGGCTACGAAGTTTAGCAATTTAGTTCCCGAATAATGCTGCAGGATACTCACATGAAATTAAACCTAAAGTAAAACAGCTTACAACAGTTCACAGCTTTATCAATACGTGGTGTTCAAGAAAACATTTAGCAGTCGTTGGGTTCTGTGCAGGATACTAGACATACGCTGTGTTTTCATAAGTAGCCGCGGAGCAACGAGCAAATATTAATTTTTGTTGGAAATTATTGAAAACTCCAACAGAATCTTTAAAATTGTATACGATGATAACAATTTCAGTCGTACTTGTGTGACTGAATTAGTGGTGGACATGATGAATGATTTCAATAATCAAATGATAAGTATTAGAATAATTTTAATAATCGAGATATTAATTCTAATGATAATTTCCTGGTGCTCCCGCTCTGGTCCCGAGTTGTTTTTTCGGGTTTCGACTCAAAAGAAACCATTTCTGGCCTAGAAGATGTTTAAAAAATTATAACCCTTGAATTCAAATCAGTTTATTAGGGCGCCTTTGCTGATTACTTTTACTGTTAGAATTTTGCAAGAAGTGTGCCACAGTAAATAGAGGTTACAAAAATACATATCAAATATTTGCTTCTTACTGTGGTCGCGCGAGAATTCAACTCCCAAATATTCTAGTTACAGTTTATCGAGAAAATTAATTTAACTGTTATAGGTACTTAAACACTAGCTGATATTGTAAGCTAGGCGGTGTTAATTTGTTTAATTAATACTAAGCTAACTACTGTTAAGACTCAATACCGGTGCTGTTGAGTGAGTTCCCCACCGCACAACTTCCTTAATATTAGATACTATATGGAACCCTTGGTCAATATTTATATTATATAATATTTTGGATGATTAGCACATCAGTCAATTTTAACGGAATAATTTCATATAATTAGTAAATTTCTTTCAAAGTATTATTAAGATTAATTTGGATACTGAAACTAATATAAAGCGTTCAAATTATTGATATCTATAGAAGTTGTAGCTTTCAACAAAATATTTAAGATCCCCTAATATTTCATCTTCTACAATTTTGGGAAGAATGTTTAAGCAAACGAAGTCGATAAATTTTTAAACAAGGTTATGTGATAGATAAAATGTATATTTTTAGTTTCAGATTTGTAGACTGTCAGGTTCTAATGAGATATTATTGAATTAACTAGTAAACTGGAGAGTGTCGTGTTGAAATATAATGTCACATCACCGCACGAATGCAAAATTGATATTATTCAAAATTCCAGGTCCCACTGCGATGTGTGACACGTTGAAAATCACTACTGGAGTTGGAATTACCCCAGATAGGCAAAACATTTATTATCAATAATTATATCCAGCATTATATCGTAGGCGCTGGTTTGGAGAACAATTGTGCCAAATTTGAAACAAAATATTGAATGTAATGGAAATAAGAGGGGAACTCAAATACTTATTTATCTAGCCATAATAACAATGGCACCTGTTTAAAAAATATTGTGTTCAGTTGTATTACACAGGAATGTTGTAAAACATAAACACTGAAGTGTAATAAAATTATTCAATAAAGATAGAAACGGTCCAAAAACTGTCTTTGACAGGAAGACGGCGGTCTATGGATAAGAAGCTCCGTGTTATTACAAGGTTAAACTTAGGTGTAAACAACTTTCTTCGGTACGAGAATCCGTTGAAAATAACTCAAGATCTGGCAGATTTGAAGCTATAGTGCTGGAGGATCAACGTTTGAAAGTTGCAACTATAACCTTAGAATTACGAGTTTCTTAGTGAAGCTTAATTACCATTTTACACGATAAATTAGGCTTGAGTAAGGTGTCATCAGCGCGATAGATTTTAAGGCTCCTGCCTCCTGAACAAAAATAGCACCGTCAATAAATTTGCGACCAACAGTTGTCCACTTTAGAGAAGGATTCAGTTTCTATCACGAATGGTGACTGGTGACGAAACTTAGGTTTATTTCTGGGATGTTGATATGAAATAAGAATCCATGTAATAGATCCATAAGACTTTTTCACCTCTCAAGAAATGCCGAACGCTTCCTTTTGCTGGGAAGTTAATAGCCACAATTTTTTGGGGCATGGAGGGCATATTGTTCATCGCATATATGTCAAGAGGGACTACACTTACTTGAGAAACTTACGCCAATACAAAAATCTAAAGTCCGCAAGGCTCCACAGGTTGTGTTTGTTTTAGAGGAATATGGGTTTCGGGAGGTTGGAATCTGAGGCGAAACAAGAGTCCATAAGGGTTTTTCACCTCCCAAGAAATGCCAACCCAAACTTTTGCTGGGAAGTTAATGGACACAATTTTCTGGGATATGGAGGGGATATCGTTGATCGAATATATGCCAACAGGGACTACACTTCCTGGACAAACTGGAGAAAATCTAGCTTTTGCATGACAACGCACGAGTCCACAAAGCTCGACAGGACTGGTCGTGCTCGTTTTAAAGGAATATGAGTTTCGGGAGATTTAACACCTACCTTACAGCCTAGATATGGCACCATTTGGTTTTATCTGTTTAGAAAACTGAAGGTATGTTTAAGAGGACGAATAGTTTACTTAGATAATGAATTGAAACAGGCCGCCGATTACTACTTCGCGAGTCAGCCAAAGTAATTTATTTCTGAAGGTATAAATTAACTTTCGCACATATGGCGTATGTTAGTTGATATAAATGGATGCTATATTAAAAATAACATTATTAACACTTCTGTGCCTTTCCTGTTTCATGGCTAGGTAGATAAGGTTTTTAGTTCATTCGTATTTTTTATATACATTGTTTTGCTTAAGAAGTACATCAAGCAAGTTAGGGAAAGTAATGAATGTCCTTAGGCCTCATAATGTGATAAGGTAGATGTGTCGTTGAATGAAACCACAGTCAAATCCCACTATTTTGTGGGATTTGACTGTGGTTTTATTGAACGACACAAGTTAGGGACTATAAGAATATAAAGTCTTTATGACGAATCAGCTGATGCACGCCGTGGAAATGTTTCATGACGTCACGACTTTCTTAGTCTTCATGAAGCTTTAAATGATTTAAAAATTTTATGACGATACTTTTGTAATATACCAGACCATGCGTAAACACACCTAACAAACTTTTCTTAAGCGGTATGTAAACATGTATATAAAAGTCTTACCAACCTTACAAAAATTATGTTATGTCTTTATTATTTATCAAAATCTATTGATTATGTAAGCGTTTGATAGTATATATTTCCTTGCTAAGCTAAAAATGTGAGATATGTTTAACAAAATAAGGTATCTAGAAGCAGTCTTGCATACCATGAATGTTTTCTTGTTTGCTTTCAGTGTTCTCTTAATGCACCACCCTGTAAATTGTTCTGCAGTTTTCTTCTTATATTGCTTTGTTTCTTTTTATACGGAACATTGTTATATTATCTGTGTGCATTCCTCTATGAAATATGTGTCACGTTCTTTGATTTCTGTAAATATTGTTTTTATATTGGAATATCTGCTGCTTCTTGTTACATGGAAGAAAGTATTTTAAGTGGGATATTGCAGCAGATAATGACCTCAAATCTTGTTAATTGCCTACCAAATCCAAAATAATGGCTATTCTGGGTATTCATAGTTAATTTTAAGGAAGAAAATGTACATAATGGCATTTTAACATAATATCCCGAACAGGATGAGGAAAATAAGATAGGTAGCAGTGACGTGCCTATAATAGTGTAAGCAGTGCGGCCTCAGAAACATAACCAACAACTGGAGGAATATGTTATAGGAGTACTTAGTTTAATAATTGTATTCAACGTGTTATATTTTATAATATAATTTGAATTTTATGCAACTAATGATAGAAGAAATACTTTATTAATTGAATGTTTACGCATAGAACTACCGTAAGCCGGATGACGCATCTTAGAAACAGAACAGATCTAGATCAATTATTGATTTGAAAGCGAGCGTGGGAAGTACAACTATCTCGCAAACGACCAAGAGGAAGACCTTGGAAATCCTAAAAGGGTTGGTAAAACGAGGTTTAAATTAGGATTAAGGGAAGATAATAACGAGAGACAGTAGAATATGGAAAAGCATCAATAGTATAAAATACCTCTAAATTTCAGAAGATATAAGAGCAAAAGTGTGAAATGGAGTAAGTTAAATAAGATACTGGTGGAAGCATTTGAAATTCCACTGCGGGAGGACGACTACTTGACTTTGAACTTAGAGGATGTGCATGATATCAGCAACCTCTATTTTTCAAGATACGCCACCGTTTGCTAAGGAATATCGGAACTGGACAACAGCGCATTGAGGAATGGTGTTATGTAGATAAGTCGGCTTTTTAACATGAATGATCATGTCGGCAATAAGTATGTTAGGTTTCCTGTACAGGAATTGTTATGTTCGTTTAAGTTTTGCCGCATCATATGAATTAAAAACTTATTTTGATTGCCGCTCTTAAACTGATTACTATTTTATTATTTCCAAATGTTAGTTTATGTGGGAGGTCACTCTTTCGAAACTTCCGCAAGGGATCGCTTAACATGTATGTTTGGTCTATATATGCCGACCGAAAACAGTTCTTAGAATACTTTGTCTGCGGAATTGGCCCGGAAGTTCCACATGGAATATTTTGTTCTAGAATTCTTGCAACATATTTCGTCATATGGTGAAATATTCCAGCTGCTGGATGTTCGCGTGTCGTTTTTTCACTAGTCGACTTTTATCTCCTTTCGACCCGGTTGCTCGTCAAGATTTTAGCTCCGATGACAAATATGACAAAAGTCAGCCCAAGCTTCTGGGGGTGAACGCACGTGGTCTTGAGGCGGAGTGTTATGGCAGCGCCTCTTCTAAATTAAGATACCGTATCGTTTTCTTGTCTGGGAAGAATAATTCTCGACTTGTGTCGGATTAAAAATATTAGCAGAGTGTTAACTTTTTTTTTAAGACAATTCAGTAAACGTGAAATTGTCCTCCCGACCTGTGTCGGAATACAGCCACCAATGCCGTGACTCCCTCCACTAATCCGTTGCAAGTGATAATCCCGTACAGCGGCGGAAATTTTGTTTCTAAAGTCCCTGTTTTTTTTCAAAGAAAGTCTTGGCCCCTGGTGTTGTCATCATCGTGATCCAGTCTTCAGGGGCCTGCCTGCGATTTTTGTCTTATTCTTCAGACCCTAGGAACACCCCAAATTGTGCTTTTCTCCCTATTTGAAGAAAACTAAGGTAAAAAAAATTGTTAATTGTGCTGTTGTGAAAACTTGTTAATAGATTCATTTGACTGATTTAGAATGCCGAACCTTTTTCTTATGCGGGTCGACGAAAAAGCTCGTTTGGCCCATAAGAGAATATTCACTAAAATGTGTACTTCTACGTTAAAGTATTCCACCGCGATTATCGTATTAGGTTACATACTGAGTGTAAGGGGTGGATAAGCATAAAACGAAGCTTCTACCATTCAATTGTCAGCTTAACCTTTCCGTGGTGCACCCTATTTACACTGACGAGGCTCTGACGACCGAGTAATGGCGGTATAACCACTGAACTTATAAGAACTAGAGAAGGAAATAGCTCCAGACCCACAGGTTTTTATTAGCCCATCCACAAAAAGAAAGCTGGACACCAAAATTATCGAAATGTGGTGCTATAGACGCATGTTACTGGTGAGCTTGGTAGACAGGATTACAAACGCCGAAATAAGAGAAGGAGCAGAAGAAAATGGGAGTATTATAGATAACATTAAAAAGAGAAGACACACATTAATGGGACATATTCTAAGGAGGGAAGTGATACTTGAAAATTTTGTAGAAGGAGCAATCGATGGACGAAATGCAAGAGGAAGACCATGGTTGCAGTATATATCTCAGATAATAAATGACCTACAATTCAATAACTACACCGAACTGAAAAGGCTAGCAGGAAATAGAAGACGATGGAAACCGATAGTGTGGAATCAAACCAATCAAATAGATTGATAACTGAGGAGGAGGAGGAGGAGGAGGAGGTTACATACCATATGTAAGATAGTACTATTTCTATGCTGTCCAATAAATGATATTTTTGAAAGTACTTAAGTATTATTGTGCAGTGGTTTTGTTATTGTTAATATTCTAATTAATAATTCTTTAAACCTTAAAACGCAATGAACGGGTGGATACAGCAAAATTGGGATGTATTAAAATTTAAAAACGTTAGTGGTTTGTGTTGTACAAGGTTGGATAAATGATTATTTTGAAGGAAAACTAAACAATAGCTAACGTCCGCAAGTAACGTGTTGTTAAATTCACTTTTTTAAAAAACTTTTATTGCGTTAATTTTCCTATTACGCTAATGTCGGTATTGAATTAAGAAAAATATTTAATGCTTTTAATGGGATGCACTGTTTTCTTAATTTTCCGAACTTCTAGAATGGCTAGGAGCAAGCAAGCAAGCTTTAGCAATTTAATCCCGAATTAATGCTGCAGAATAGTCACATGAAATTAAGCCTTAAGTAAAACAGCTTACAACAGTTCATAGTTTTATCAATTCGTGGTGTTCAAGAGAAGATCGAGCAGTTGTTGGGTTCTGCGAAGGATACTAGCGCTACATCGTGTTTTTGTAAGTAGTCATGGAGCAATGAGAAATATTAAATTTTGTTGAAAATGATTGAAAAATCCAACAGAATCTTTCAAATTGTATATGGTGATAACAGTTCAAGTCGCACTTATGTGATTGAAGTAGTGATGGCTATAATCGAATGGTTTCAATAATCAAATGATTAGTATTGGAATGATTTTAATAATTGAGATATTCATTCCAATGATGACTAACTGGCACTCCTGCTCTGGTCTCGAATTGCTTTTTCGGTTTCCGACTGGATTCTGTTCTGTATTTATTTAAAATTAGAAACACCATAAGATTAACCTGATAGTAAATACCGTTCGATGGTTTTCCATGTAATATTGTAAGTTATTAAATATTATCAAAATTTCTAATTATTTTATTATAATTGATTAATAGTCTATATCATATATCATATAAGCGTAACCATTACACCCAATTTAGCAGCCAAATTTTCTAAATGAAAGAGTAGTACGAACAGCCAGACCGATTTACAAATGATTTTAATTGATAAAATCAGAAATTTGGTTTATTTGATATTCTTAAATAGTTACATAAATTGGTGAGATTATTTTATTTATTTATTTAGTTAGTCACAATACAAAATTTCATTCAATAATAATCAATCTGAAAAATTACAAAATTGTTATTTCTGAATTTAAGTAGTAGTAGTAGTAGTAGTAAAAAAATCAGAAATAAATAATCATAACTTAAGCCTGCCCGGTTCGAAATTATAAGAACTTATTTTGATAACTCAGCTGCACATGCAACACCATCATACAAAACAAGTAAAATAAATATGTTACTTTGTAGTTTATCTGTTAGTGGCGTCTCGTATAACAAATCCATTCGAATACTACTTATATTATATACCGCTTCAAACGATATTTCTATTAGCAGTTCAACAACGAGACAAGAATAATTCGAGAAGTATTTTTCATTCGAATGATTTATTAGCATCTCGGTGATGGATGCATAACCGAATATTTTGAATTGTCTCATTCGAGATGCGTGAGTCGCTTCGAACGTATTCGAGAATTTTTTATAGTTCGAATGAATTTCTTGCATCTCTAGATATCTCCAGATGTATGCATATTCGAATATATTGAATCGTTTCATTCTGCTGCTTGTCGTTACATGGTAGAAAGTATTTTAAGTGGGATATTGTAGCAGATAATGACATCAAATTTTGTTTATTTTTCTACCAAATCCAAAATAGTCGCTATTTTGGGTATTGATAGGAAGAAAATGAACATACTGGTATTTTAACATAATATCCCGAATAGGGTGTAGAAAATAGGATACGAAGCAGTGACGTGACTGTAATAATGCAAGTTGTGCGGCCTCAAAAACATAACTTAAAACTGGAAGAATATGTTATAGGAGTACTTAGTGTAATATTTGTATTCAACGTGTTATATTTTATAATATAATTTGAATATTAAGCAACTAATGATAGAAGAAATACTTTATTAATCGAATGCTTAAGCAAAAAACCACTCGTAATCCGAGCGATTGATTTTAAAAATGGAACAGATCTAGACCAACTATTGATTTGAAGGCGAGCGTGGGAAGAACAACTATCTCGCAACCGAACAAGGGGAAAACCTTGGAAATCCTGACACGTTGAGGTGGTACAAGGGTTGGTAAAACGAGGTTCAAATTAGGATTAAGGTAAGATAATAGCGAGAGATGTTAGAATATGGAAAAGTATCATTAGTATGATTTTATAAGAGCGAAAGTGTGAAATCGAGTAAGTTTAATAAAATACTAGCGCAAGCATTTGAAATTCCACTGCGGGAAGAAGAGTACTTAACCTTGAACTTAGAGGACGTGCAGGATATCAGCAACCTCTATTTTCAAGATACGCGACCGTTTGCTAAGGAACATCGGAACTGCACAACAGCGCATTGAAAAATGGTGCTATGTAGATAAATCGGCTTTTCAACATGAATGATCATGTTGGCAATAAGTATGTTAGCCTTCCTGTAGAGGAATATTCACTAAAATGTGTACTTCTAGCGTTGAAGTATTCCACCGCGATTATATTATGAAGTTACATATGTACCTACTCAAGAAATTGGTCGACAACATGTTGTCTCTCGTATGATGAACGCAACAACATGCTCGAAGTATTGTAGGATAAGATGTTAAGTAGTAGCAAGACCTGTGTGGCGAAAAAAGAAACTGATTAAATCGTTGCAGACATTCAATAGAACAATATTATTTATATTAAAACCACGTCTAAAAACTGGTGCACTAATAGCGGCAACCGTAATAAAAACAGTCACTGATGATTCAGAAAGAGGTAAGACGTGTAGTTGTAGAACCACAAAACAAATGTAAATTCTGACAATCGGACTTATATTCCTGATTTACGAAGCTCAAAATTTTGATTCGGACCGTAATACTGTTCTCAAATTTACGGATCAGATTTTGTTCCTTCATTTTAAAAGCTTGAAACAAATGTTAATCGGATTTTGATTCTTGATTTTAGAGTTGTATAAGGTTCCTCAAGTCTAAGAATCGCATTTCGAATCCCTATTCTACAACTGTGAAACGAATCACGACTTTAATCTAAATTCATTCCAAATTCTAGAACTGTAAAAGATTTGCTATTCTAGAACAGCAAACCAATTCGCACATGTAAGAAACATATTTCGAATTCCGATTTTGGCATCGCAAATCCATTCTCAAAATCTTTGAATCAAATTAAGAATTTTTCTTTTACAATCTCTAAATGATTTTCGCGTCTGATAATCTGATTTATGGAAGGACATTGCTGATAAATGTGAGCGGTTTCTACAACATAAAGGATATGCTGGTGTCCGGGTAATTATATTCCCTAATTTTTCATTCTATACTATATTAGTAACCACATATTCCAAACATTTATATAATATGGCCTGTCATGTAAAGAACAATTGTTACTAGATATCTCCACCAAATGAAAACATAATTGTCGCCAACCCACCATGGTGGGAACGATATCAACCCATGAGTTACAAAATTCAAACGCGTTCAGGAAACGAAGCCGAATTCTTGAATATGACAAGGAGATGTAATGCGGTTGGAGTGCGGTCAATAGATATTAACTATTACCTATATGAAAACTATTCGGTGATCTGCTTCTACGCAGAATTTATGCTGATATAATTATAAATCACATGTCCGGCTCTTCAAGTAGCCCCGTAGAAGGTGAAAGCAACGCAGATCCAAATAATAAACAATACCGGGCTGAACCTTACGGGCCTGGAGATTTCAATCCAACCTGTAGCATTAGCGACTACAATAACGCCATAAATGTTCGTAATTGCGAGGTAGTTGGGTTGAAGGATCTAAATCAGGTAAAGAGGCCGTAATAAATTTTGTTATCCGCAGGAATTGTAAAGGTATTGACATTGTAGGGTAAAGACTGGGTGCAAACAAAAATTATTGAATATTGCAACCATTTAGTGGATCTGGATGTGGCAGGCTTCCGAGTCGATGCTGCAAAACATATGTGGCCAGGAGATATGCACACGATATTTCAAAATGTGAATAATTTGACTACAGATTTTGGATTTGCTCAAGGGTCTAGACCTTTTGTGTATCAAGAAGTGATTGATTTGGGTAACATACTAATAACATTATTATTTGTTTTAAAATATACATTTTAAGTAACACGGCTGTTAAAATTATCAATTTATAATTAATAAGACCAATTCAGCCAAAAATATCACAAATCTTTATTCTTTAGTAATTCATTTTGTATAAAGTGAAACCATTGTAAAATGCACCAATAAACAATAGTACAAACATTTTAAAAATTTTTTAATGGGTTGTTTAGTCCTCTAATGTCCCCCAATTGATGCAAAATCATTGGAAAAAATGTATACATTTAAAAAGTTATGGATTTGTTTTGTTCTTTTAAATATTGGGATATAATTATTCTAATCTCCCTCTCTAATCTCTAATCCTTATGGATCAATAATTAATTTAAAGTTTTTATTTAATTAAAAGGTTATGAGTAGACAAGGTATTAAAGTAGGTAATTTGAAGAAATGGCACCAGCTTTGTACTTTGAAGATTATGTTGTCGGTAAAATATTACTGTATAGCACGTTCACAATTTCAGATTTTCACGAGTAAAGTACTACCAAGAAACATGTTCCGATGTCTTTTAAAAATCTTCTTGTCTTTCTTCATCTTCGTCTTCTTCTTTACAGTAACGTAAGTTTCATTCCCCGTGGGCAGTTGGTCTTCGGCTCTTTCACGAGGATCTTCCTTTAGTTGTTATTGGAAAGGGTGGAGCCCACTTATATTTACTTACTCTATACATTGTAACAATTAAAACTTTCTTCTTGTAAGCGTATTTCGTGAACCCCTCCTCTGCTTGAGCCAGTTGAAGAGCCTTTTTCCATCGGTTTGTTGCAGTCTGACAAAACCGATCGGTTGTATCGTGAGAAAATGATAAAACAAGATGAAAAATCCCTTTATCTCTCATAAAAACAGAGCAAGAAATTTCTTGCTCCGCTTTTATGAGAATTAAAGTGGGTTGCCATCTTGATATACTCTAAATGCTTTACTTAAAAAACTCAACTTAATAGTATTTCTAACAGGTTGAGCAAAGTTTTGGGTTTCAACAAAAAGTTTAGGGTACGATTAGTATAATTTTCCAAAGGTTACACTAAATTATCAGAACTGTTTTACATCTGAGTAATAGTGTTTGCTTAAAAACACCTACAAAGCAAAGACTTAGTGAGAAAATGAGATCTCGCTGTGTTATGCGTGTATGCTATAGTAGTTAGGTTATTTGTGTAAGCTGTCTAATGACATTTAGTAAGTTATGACTTTTAGTTCAGTTTACGCACATGCAGTTGGTCGATTGGTTGTGTCCTTACTGACAGTGATATTTCCTGTTACAACTGGCTTAATACAATAAGAATAAACCATGATTATTAACTTTAATGTGACCAGATAAATATAAATGGGTCAGTGTACTTAGTAACCAACGACTGTAAACTAACCCAAGAAGAAGTGATCGGTAAGCTAGAGCAAATGAATATACCTACTGGTTTAATCATCGTAGCAAATCACGGCATTTGTATTTAAGATAATATTAAAACACAAAACACAAACCTTTGTGAACTTCTCTTCACTTTCCAAATACCGACAATGAACACTTTAGAGCGCTTAATTTAGGTGTAAATTAAACCAACTTTAGTATACCGGGAATACACGATTAAGCTGCCGATTTGCCGTGAAGTTGTTACGAATAAAATTAGTAAGAAATTTCTATGGCTCTGCATGGTTGGTTATTTCGAAAAGGTGTTGTGGTGTTTTAGGCTTAAATTATTAAGTAAATATCTCTCCGAATTATTTAAAATACACTCAGTAACCTCCATTTTCTTAAAAAAATCTTCAAAATCCCTTAGAAGAGGGTGATAATGCAACTTTAAAGTTATCTGTTATCGTCTGCATATTAAAAAGAAAAGTAATTTAGGTATCACAATAAATATTTGATATTTATTTAGTGGTCAATTATTTTATTACGCTTATTGCAACGTTTTAAAAGTCTAACCGTCTAAAGAAACTGCTTTCATATCGATGGTTACGTATTTCTTAAGTGGTCGAATACAGCTAATGATTGGCGTATCTCGAATGAAATGGTTCGAAATATTCGATTGTGCATACGAGTAATTTATTCGAATGATAAAAGCTTCTGGAATACGTACGTATAGCGGCGCCCGCATCTCGAATGAAACAATTCAAAATATTCGGTTATGCATGTATCACCGAGAGGATGATAATTCATTCGAGTAATAGAAGCTTCTCGGATTACTTTTGTTTCGTTGTTTGGCTGATAATCGAAATATCGATTGTACCGGTATATAATTTGAGTATTATTCGAATGAATTTGTAATTCGAGAAGATATTGAAAGATAAAATGCAAAGCAACATATTTATTTGACTTGTCTCGTCTGACGAGGAAAGGAAAGGAAAATCAAGTAGGTTCATTTCCCACAAGAGGGCGGGAAGCTATAGCGGCCAGTCGGGTTCCGCACCAGAATTCTAAGCCCTTCGGTCAGTAATCGGAATGTAAAGATAACAAAAGACCAAGAAGATTGGATAATGGTATTTCGTGTATGATACTTTCCCAGCGTTAAGCTATATGACTCAGGAAAACCACGAAAAACGGCTCGGGGTTTGAACCCAAGACCTTCCGAACGAAAGGTAAACGCTCTACAACTACCTTCCTCAGTGTCTGATGGGGTCACATGCGCAGTTGAATAAGTTTTTACAGTTTTGAACAGGGTAGGCATAAGTTTCGATTATATATTTCTATTTTTCCACACTTAAATTAAAAATATTAATTGTAGAATTTTTTAGATTGATTATTATTCAGTTAAATATATTATTGCCATAAACTAGATAAATAAATAGAATAATTGTAGCAATTTGTCACTCTCCAATAATACCAATTAAACTAATTTTTTGATCTTAATCGATTACGATCATTTGTAATCTGTTGCAGTTTTCATGTTACCTTTCCATTTAAATAATTTAGTTGCGAAATTGGTCGTCATCATAATGCCGATAAAGACATAAACCTATGAATCAATTATAATAAAACAATTAAAAATATCGTTAATATTTAATTACTTATAATAAGTATAACACGGAAAAACATTCAATAACATTTGCAATCAGATTAATCTTACAATGTGACGAAATTCAAATAAATATAGAACAGAATCAAGTCGAAAACAGAGAATACAATTTGAGACAAGAGCGGGAGTGCCAGGGTCTCATCATTCGAAAGGCAGGATGCGAGATATCTCTCGCATTGCCTAAATGCGCGCACCTATTGGATGCGAATGATTAATTCTATTAAATATCTCGATTAAAATTATTCGAATACTAATCATTCGATTATGTCCATCACTAGGTACAACTAGCTGTGGTCGTGTCGCCGCGGTCAAGTTGACCCAGTCGATTCGCCGCGAAGCCCGACTCACCGCGGTTGGACTCACCACGATTTTACTGGCTCAAAATTGGTACTTAAATAATATAAAATGCAATTTCTAGAATTTGTTGGGTGTTTCATAGATTTGGATGTTTCGAAGAATATTAGAACAGACTTTAATTTGTACTTGTAAATAACAGTAATCAGCTTTATCTGCCTCAAATTAATAAAAATTGATATTGTCCATTAGTTGTATACCTACTCTAAGACTGGGTTTTCTAAGCATCTCTATGCACTCAGGCCACGTTTAGCCCATTGTACACCCTAACTGCGAATTTTGCCTATCTGGAGTAGTTCCAACCCCAGTAGTGATTTTTAACACATCACATAGTGCAATGTCACGGGATCTATGAGGAAAATCTTACTGACCTTGGCCGGATACGACCCCGCTTCCTTTGAATCCAGAGGCAAATGCGGTAACCACTGAGCCACCTAGGCCGGTTTACCTCTACTTACAAAACGCAAAGATATATCTTTGGTTCAGTTGTTACCGATTTTTCCAAGGATTAAGTGTTCTTAGAAATGGCAGGTCAAATATTTTATCAGCGTGGAAACGAAAAGTTTTACTGTGACGGTTTTATTTATGGGTTTAATAAAATTTCTAGTGACGCTAGTGTGCAGTTTTGGCAGTGTGAGTAAAATGGTCGTTGTAAAACGAGGATCCACACTATGACCAGTAGCTTGTCAAGAGGATCAACGATCGTCCACATGGTAGTTTTGTTGCGAAAATAGTACGTGTTGCCCGCAAATTATTATATATGCATAATACATAAATAAATAAGTTTACTATCAACGCTTTTGTTCTATTTCATTGTTCAAACTGTAAACTTTTGCGACGAGTCGGTCCGCGGCGAGTTGGACCGCGGCGAGTGGGGACGTCGGCCGCTCGGTCGCGGCAAGTGAGATTGGCAACGCCTCGGCCGTGGCGAATGGTCCCTTCCCCTTCCGTTAGCGTATTGTATTTGCCTCAGCGTTACAGAACCCCAGTTAAATAACGTCACCTGATTGGTCAGGGTTTACCCACGTTATTCAAACGACACATTGATTGATAGAATTTGGTTTTTCTTAATAGGCTATTACTTTATTTGTTTGATTGCTTGTAAGTTATGAAAATTTATAAAAATAAATGACGATATTTTAAAGAAAGTAAAATTAGAAAATTTTTTAAATTAGTGATAGTAAAAGAATCACAAGATGGCAACAAGATTATGTTATAATATTGTTTAGCATCTTGCGATTCTTTCTCACATTTTTAAATGCAATGGGAAAATGTAAAACATTAAAAATAGTAAATAATATTTAAATGTTTATTAGTTATTAGTCCATCTTCAAAATATCTAATGTATTGTTTTCTGGTTTCATCATCGATTCTTAACAATTTGTGGGATCCGCAAGTATCGACTGCATGATTATGAGTAATATTCATCTTAACAATCCCTGCCAAAGGTTTAAAAATAAGTCCTTCTTTCGTGTTGCTTTGTTACACTTTTTAATTTTAATATCAATACTTGATGTACAGCCAGTATTTAATTCTGAATCCTTTATTCTTTTGTTTCTTGCAGCACGTTGACAAACAAAACACTAATCTAAAATAAAAAACTAAAATGATGACTATATATTGCCATGATATTTATGTTAAATTAATCTAATTATTATTAAATATATGTTAAATGTCTTTATAATGCTTTAAACTAAACAAGAATGCCTTCGGAAGGTCTGGTATATGTGTAAAAAGGATATTTGTGATGTTAAATTCCATATTTTCACCTGAAATGTAGTTTAAGTAGATTATTCATGTCCTAATTAATAATAATTAATGAAACATTATACTTAAAAAAGTCTTTATAAACCTGTTTGAGATAAAAAGTGTTTCCGATGCTAGTTTACGATGTATCATGGTAGGAATTCTTTTACTCTATATGTGAATTGGCAGTATTTGACTGTTTGTAATCCTGTAGTATGATTGAGTACTCATTTCGGTTGATAATGGGGGTCTCTTTGGACTGTACCGGAGCCCTAAAATTCAAATATAGCTGTTATGGTAAATTTATAGAGAATAAGTAAATAATTTTTATGTTAATTGTGTCATATTAGCTAGATAAGTTGTGTATTAGAGCTAAGTAGGTTTTTGTCATGTTTATTTAACAATTTAGTTGTGTTTAGTTAACTACAATTGCAGTTTTATAATAAAATTAGAAAAAGTTAGGTTATTTATAGAAATGTGTTAATTTTGTTATGTATATCCGTCTTATAGGAGGTTTGTTGTATTGTAAAACTCGTATAATTGTTCAAGAATTGTGTTAAGTGTGTTTTTATTAGGTGTTTGAATCATTTTAGTATAATTAACAATTTTTTAAAAAATATAAAATTTTTGTAATTTCGAATATTGGCTTATGGGGTGTCTATTTATAGATAATAATTCAGGGATTCTGAATCTAAAATTAGTTTTTTAATAGGTTTAGGCATAAGCTTTCTTTCAATCATTTTAAATTTATTTATAAATGTCTCACTAGTTTTTGTTTTGGAAATTCCATTCTTGTCTTTGTTATGTTACCTAGTTACGATTCGATTTTGTCAGATTTGCAGAGGTGTCTGGCAGAAAATAATTGATTAGTACCTATATGGCCATCGAACTAAATGCACGCATTTTTTTTATCAGCGCCCAAATTTAATTGTAATGTAAAATCAATGCATTACTTTGAATCTCAAAAGTGAGGTTAAGTCTCTTTGTTTACCAAATGTCAAAAAGTGATTTATATAACTACAACAGTAATTGTGGGTTATTAATTATAAATGTGTGTATAATAATAATAAATAAGTTACCTTATTTAAATTAATCCAAGTGTGTTTTCTTTGGAAAATTTTAACTGAAAAGAAATAAGAATAAAATAAAATTCTACGTATTCATTTATTGAATATAATAAAATTAACGTATGAAAAAGAACTTACCTTAATTAAATTGGAACATTTGAGTGTAATTATTGCTGTGCTTCTGAAAATTATTCCACTAAACTTTAAAATTGCGTACTGGAAGCTGACATTGCTAAATTCAACTGATTCCCGCCGATACAATGGAACTTGTCAAAATAAAAATATGCAGCGGTAGCAGTCTTCGAAGAATTGGTGTCTACACTACCATCCAAGGGACTGGATATTCAAGCTAAGTTTTAAATTTAATTATGTACTGATGATATTATGTGTTATATTTGATTCATATATAGTTGTCTAAACTAATGAAGCCACGTATTCACCTTAACCTGAGAAATTAGAGTCAATTTATACGCTATGGTATGTCAATTTAGGTTTATTAATTTAGGTTAAACTCAAAATTTGGCGCCCAACGAAATTACATAATTATAATTTATTATCACAATTTAATAATAATTAAAATTCATAGCATATATGTATTTATGGTCGCTGCCAACGTGGGGCGATTTCATCAATTATAATTATTATTAATTTAATTACAATAATACATAGCAATATATAATATATATAATAGCATTAACTCAAGACAAAACCCGCCGTTCTTAACAATCCAATTTGTGTTTGTTTTTTTTTTGCAAACTCATCTAAACATTTTAGACCGTCTTTTTCACTCACAAAAATTTGTTCTATAGACTGTTGAACTATCCTTATTATTTTCAACACTTCTAGAAATATATATTGACGATGGCTCCATGTTTAATTTTTTAACCCTACACTAAGACCGAGATCCAAATCGAATTAAAAAATGCCAAAAACCCACGTTTTAGGTTATGTTATGGTTTTATGGACGTGTCAAATTATCCATCAAGCCGGCGTATGAGTCGCGGACGAAAATTAATGTGACCAATCGCGGGGCAGCATTTACGAGTGGTTCTGTAACGCTGATGCAAATACAATACGCCTTCCGTTAATACCTCTTATGTCTTGAAATCGTTTTCTTTTGAGAACAGTGTTCCCATTGGGACAGAGAAAAAAGACTGTTGGTGCAAAGTCAGGCGAATGGCATAGGTGATTCATTTCAACAAATGCTGTGTTACATGGGAAATAACTTTATAATCAGAACAGAACGGGCAGATGCATTGTTATGCTACAAGTCCCAACTTATCTTTTTCTTGAAATAGGTCATTCTCTAGGAATGTGCTGCAATAATCACGTGAATGTAAAATCCAGTATGTACTATTTGTGTTTCAGGTACACTTTATTTAAGGGTCAGATCATTTGGCGATCTTCTTCCACAATTTCACGAATCTGCATTTCGAGGGATCGATAAACGTCCGATTGTAACGTTATCTTGAAGGTCCTGACATTCAACTTTGAAACGTTTAAACCATTCACACGCACAAATATGACTTAAGGCGTTGCCTTCGTATACAGTATTTTGCTGCAGGTGTCTCTGATTTATAGCAAATGTTAATATGAGCTCGTTACTCCATGATGACTAACAGGAACACTATGTACTCGCTAGTATTTTACATAGAAACGGCTGTTCGATATTCACTTGATCATCTTCGCACGATGAAACTGTGAGCTATTATACACATATGCTGATTTAGTTCTTATATAATTTCACGCGACTTCAGTACTGCAGCGGCAACGTAGGAATTAAGATGTTAAACCTCGTAGGCTGTAGGTCACGCGTAGTTCCTAAGAACGCAGATTTTGGGGTAACGAAATGTTGATACACGATGGAAGGATAATTATTATGGCGTTAACTAATAGATTGAGACTACGCAATTGCAATATCAGTTAACTACTTAAAACATACATAGAAGATGATATTTAATCCGAAATTATTGCAACAAAAAAACCACGTTTCTCGAACTAATCCTGCGTTTGTCGGCTTGTGGCGACTTTAGAATATGTATACCCAAGGATTGTTATGAAACCAAGCAAACATGATTAAGATTTTACTAAAATGACAAGTCGATGTGTATTTGACGTGAACTTGGAAAAGCAAGTCTCAGATCGTGCTGCTATTTTAGGATCAGGAAAATATTGGTACAGAACATTAATGAAATCTCATTAGAAAGGTAGTTTGGGTAAGCTAAGAAGCTGTATTACGGGATATAAATAAATTGTTACTGTAGAAAATACAAAGTGTACTCAAATTTCAAGTGCATATGTTGGCAATTTATCAAGAGTTTGATTTCAAACGGGTTTCGCTATTTAACAATAATTGACAAATTTAACAAATGCCATCAGAAAATATTGGTGAAGATAAAGAGCTAATTTTGTTCTATATACTTAGCTAACCAAAACTGCGAATATTTTGAAACACACTTTATATAGTTACTCATTAGTTCGTTAAAGTAAAAATTATTCGGAAATGTTTCTTCTGACCACATTATAAAAATATTTTTTAATATACTATAGCTATAGCTATAGTGGACCATCTTCACGGCATTATTTTTTGAAGAAAACGTCATGTATATTTTATATTTATTTTCGAAATTAGCGTATAAAATTATCTTCCTAGCGAACTCTGGTTTTTTGATTTTGGGAGAGCCGACTATATAAAAAATTAAGGGCGGTACAAAGTTTAACAAATTAATTTGCCGCGTGAGTATTACAATTAATTAATAATATATATATACCGTAGTTATGAAGCCAAGTGACGTACTAAAACGACACAACCACCGAATATTAATTTTATTATAAATGGTGTTTCTACAAGCACACATTTTATTAATTTAAGTCAATTTTTTCCCTTCGTTTTAAGTCGAACACTGTGTATATTATTATGTTTTTGAATTAGGACGTTGCTCCTCCACAACTGTTATTAATAATGCCCTATGTCTAGGATTGATATTTTCGGAGATACTTTTACTCTATCGTTAAATTCTCAAGCTTCTTGTTTCTATCTAATCTAATAATCGTGATTTTTACATAAAGTAATAGCATTTATAATTAATATCATAGATAGAAAAACGACTTTATTTTAATTGAAGTATTTATTTTTAACAAATGTTTAATGTGACCTCGTTCTCTTCAACACACGTTTAGTCTTTTCAAAAACGGCATATTTACTGCTCCAACGACTCAGCGGGAATTGTACCAAAACCGTCTTATTATGCATTGCCTCATGTCTTCTGTAGTAGTTGAGGGGTTTGGTACACAATATTTTTTATATGTTCTTATAGGAAAACAATATCCGTTAAGTCTGGCAATGTAGGTGCCCAACTGTTGGGACCGCCACGACCAATTACACCTGATTTCTACTTCTTGGTTCAAGAACTGTCGAGTCATTGGTGCGAAATGTGTAGGAGTACCGTCGTGCTGGAACCACATATATTCCATTAGATTTGGAGGAGCATTCTGCAAGAATTGAGGAACATTATTTTGCAAGAAATACAAATATGGTGCATCATTCAGATGTGTATTAAACGAATGAGACTCTAACACAAAATCGCTCACAGTACCTTCCTAAACAATTACAGTCTATAGTCGTTGCCCATTAACTTACAATTCTTGGATTTTCTATTGTATAATGATGAGAATAATTTCGGACGGTGTGTACCATTAGCGCACAGCGGTTAGTATCTGTACCTTTCATAATCTGTATTTTAAAACGTTCCCAAAAATATGAGAGACCATTTGCGCACGAGGCTTGATAATCCGATTGTTATCTTGCGTTATATATTTTAAGTCTTACTATGTAGCTAATTAATAAATTAATAAAAACGTTCAGTTTGTCATTTTACGACCCCATTATTACTCTTTGATTGTAGGAAGAAACGCTGTTAAGCGAAAGCCTGCTGATGATATCAACGAAAAACCCAGTAAGTTGATACACTCCGCTATAAAAGCACAACCTGACGTCCACCTAACAATCAGAGATATAAATAATATTCGTCGCAGTACATTGCGCTAGAAGGAATTTTATTTTTATGATTTTTTTATGTAAAATAATGGTGCTTCAAAATAGGGTAAAAATATTTGTCATGGTGCTTAATTTTTACCAAATTTTATTTTTAGCACAAGTTAGTTATTTGCTGCTTTTAGCATATATATGGCTGTTAACCTCTGCGCGCAACTGGTACACGACCATTTGAAGAATTCCCGCGCAACTGGTACACGACCATTTGAAGAATTCGCGCGCAACTGATACACGACTATTTGAACATTTTGCGCTCAAATGGTGTGTAGGTTAACGGAAACTCCTTAGTAAATCTTGGCCTCGCGCGGTGATGGTATATGCCCATGTTGGATTGGGCTACCACTTTGGTTGAAAGTCGACTCAACAGTGAACAATATTTTTTGGAAAAGTTTAGGAGTTGTTCTTTCCATTTCCAATCTCCACTCACTTTAAGTCAAAATCAAGGCTACTAGAATAGTAGAAGTTTAATAATTCAACGGTTTGTAATGATAAAGTAAAAATCTTTTTAAAAATATCGATTTTAGGTATAGAACAATGTTAATAAAAATTGTGAAGAACTAATGCGCCAATTCAAAGACGTAATAATATACACAATGTTCCATTTGAAAAAAACGAGAAAAGGCTTTCCGGCATAAATTAAATTTGCGTTCATGCAGATAACACCATGTATAATATAATTGATATTGATCGTTGTGTCGTTTTAGTACATCACTCGGCTCGTCACTTTGAAATACGTATTCTTGATTAATCGAAATGCTCAGGCACTGTATATATTTGTTAAACCTTGTGTTGACCAACATTTTCACATTTTTTAGATAAACGCGCTAACGGCTCATCCAAAATTAAAAAACAGAAGATCCTTGGGAAGGTGATTTTGCACTAAATTTAAAAATGTAAAAATATTCAGGGTGTTACATTTAGAAAATTAAACGTTGAAGATGCTCCGCTGTAGCGAGATACACTGTATATTTAAAGATATTTTTATAATGCGCGCATTTTAGCACTACATCACTTAAAAAGGAAAATTTTTCAAATCATTTTAGTAATGTCAATATTGAACTTGACGCACGAATGAGCCACCCTGTATCCTGCATATCCTGCAAGATCCAAATTTCTATGCTCCTAATAGAGGCTTCCATATGATAATGTAATTATAATACTTTTTTTTTTATACAACCAATTACAGTTATTGACCTGTAGACTAAAAGGCCAATAAATTCAACATCCAGATGATTCAAAAAAAAATCTTCTTACAAATAGCGTAAAAATTACTTCTTATATAATATGCATTCTTTTCTTTAAGTACCTATCCATGTGTTTGACAAATAAATTTAGAACTTTATACTTATTATTGTATACTTTGTTTTCATTGCCTACCCCTATATAGAAATCAAACCTTCCGGTCTCAAGCAACCCAAGCGAATTCTCTTAGGTATATCAAGTATTTTTATCGCGAAATTAATTCTAGAGCATCTTCATACCTTGGTAGTTTTCAAAGATACTCAAACACATAAGACGGTATTTTGGAACCCGGCGGAAAAAAACGGATATTCGGGTCACTTTAGACCTTGTTTCCGCCGTTCTAGGGTTAACGCGAATATATAAAACCAGAAAATGCTGTATACTCTATGGAATGGGAAAACTAATGCAGGTATTTCGGATTTTAGGGTTAAGACTTTTGAATAAGGTATGGTGATGGTGAGTAAGTAAATAAGAGAGCGTTTCTTGTTGTGCGAGTTATTTTTTTCCGTAGCCGTATCTCGAAGAAGACAATTACATTTTGATTATCTGCTTTAAAATTCTATATTAATTGTGTCATTTAAGTGGAATACTTCCTTAATCCAGACCTTAATTTGCCAACATCCATCGTCCATCCAAACATTTAAATAAAAACGTCAGCCGGTTTAAAGATGTATTTTACACCTCAACGCAGGTTTCTGTATTATTTGTAAGAGAAGTCATCAAACACAACGTTTTGCGTAGCCCACTGGTTTAAGTAGTATATAATTAACTATTTATCAGTATACCACTATTGATATTTAGTTCATACAGTATTCTTATAAAAGTCACTGGGGTTCTTCAACTCTCAAGAGCCCTTGGCTTATTTACGACCTCTAATAATGTATTAGTTCATCTGTTTACCAACTTTCATTGTATTTTAATTAAGAACATATTCAGCATGAATGTAGCACATGTACACAACAAAGTTTACCTGATATTATCTGTGTAAATATCCGGTACATCATAATATAGGGACAGACATATGCAGATAATCTACTTGATATAAATGAGTGTCTTCCTACGTAAGTGTTAATCATTCTATTACTTATAATGAAATTAAAGCTAATTATATATCGCAACAGAAAGTAAAATTCAAAGGCTTTGGCCTTGTGTTCGATAATCTCAATGCATCATCAACTTTAGTATTAAATATCGGGAAACCAATTGATAACAACCCATTTAAGTGTTTCAGCGGCAGAATGTTGATAAGAGTGCATGCTTAATATGTGTGTCTGGTGTATGATTTTTTAGATATTTTTGATCAGAGATTATTGATTAGTATATGAGAGTAATATTTTAGGGATTTATTTTTAATTTTGCTAAGTCATTCAAACTTTAGATTTTTAAGACAATACAACCTTGAAAGCACAAGAACCCGATCTGGAAATCGGGACTTAACAAAATGTGTATTGTAAACAAGGGTTATGCTTACGTTTCCAGTAATGAGTTTCTTGCTTGTAAGAGGTACCGCTCGTTACAAATCTTTGTTATAGTTAAATAACGCCATACTGAATAGGTTATCAAAAATTTAATAGGTTACAAATATTTTGTTGCTAAAATTTAATGCAATTCCATTAAGAATTATAACAGGCAGATGGTTGGATGGTATATTTATTTAATATTTCGTTTATACAAGGAATAGCACCTATTAATTCGTTCCGTAGACTTAAAAAAGCAGCCTCTTTAAATAATTTGGTATCTGCGTTCGAATGAACAAGGGGCGATTTTTGGGTTGAAAATGCGTTATGCTCACCACATCATCATGTATAATTTAGCAGGAGACAACCAAGTGTAAGGTCACGGGAGATTTGACCTTCCGCCTTGCAGGACAAACTCCTTCATGGGGTGTAGAACCTAAAAGAAAGAGTTTTAAAATGATGTGTTAATATTTCTAATGTTTTTTCATTGATGTAGTGAAATTAATGTTTTCCTCTGAGAAAATTAGTTCATAGCTGAAAGTGACGATGCGGATCCCTATTGAACATACTTTCAAGGGGTGAAAACCCTGCCAATTCTAGCATGGTTTCTTTTTTTTTTGGTAAGTAACTCTTTAACTATCGCTCGAATCAAAAAATAAGAAGTCTTGAAACTATTAGGCAATATAGTTATTTGTTAATTGTTTGCTACCTTACTTCGTTGAAATTCATATATATATTATATATTAATAATAATAAAAGGCAATTTCAAAATTATAATCAAATCAAGTACATTTAAAGTAAGTTATAAAACAACAAAAAACACTTTCAACACCTTATTCAACGCAAAAGACAAGACTAACGATTTTTTAAAATCAGGTATTTACAAATTAAACTGTTCACATTGTAATTATGTATACATAGGTCAAACAATTAGAAATTTTGACACCAGATACAAAGAACACATACGCTCATACAAATATAAACACCCAGAAAAATCTAACTATGCTAAACACTTATTAGAACACAATCATGCATTGACATCACATAATATAATAACATTTTTACACTTCTGTGATGATAAACGTAAATTGGATATACTCAAGGCCTTTCAAATTCACAAACACACTTTAACAAACACACCTTTAATGAATGAGCAAATTGAGGTTATAAATTCCCCGCTACTGGAAGTTTTGGAATAGAAGACCTGAGCCAAGCCCAAAACCAAGATCCAGTGTGCTGTTACCCAAGCAACTACAAATGTTTACTTCATTAAATGCTTTTGATAATGACATATTGTATGACGAAATACCTATAAAGCTAAAATAAAAAAAAAATACCTGTTGAAATTGCCTATTATTGTTATTAATATATAAAGTATGAATTTCAACGAAGTAAGGCAGCAAACAATTAACAAATTGTTATACAATTATTTGTCAACATTAGAAAGTACCCTGTGCTCACCCTACGTTACGCCTATGGTGCCGTTGTATAACATGTGTCGTTAGAGGCGCCACAGTCAAGCTATACAACAGCGGTCAAGTCAACCGTAAAACTTATTCTCGAAGATTCGTCAATCATTTACACAGTTACGGTTAAGTTACAGCCTATGTGGTGAAGCCTTTAGCTGTTTTTTGGATATTCTGCGTGGTGGTTAGTTATCTAATATTAATATTTACCATTTACAATTTAAAATTTGTTTGTTTTTGCCGGTAGGTATGGCGGTTGCACTGGAAAATGTGAACGCCATGGGTATGCCTTGTGCTGATTTTCAACGTGATACCCTAATAAGAGCAACTCAAATATTTGAAAGAAGATGTTTGCCAGAATTTTTTGTGGCCAATGTAGGGTCAGAAAAACATCCTGGTAAAGTGCCGTGCCGCTATAGGGTCTCCTATAAATTTCGAGATCCAAATCGTCAATATGAAGGAGGGAACTATGCTAAACAATTAGTGAGAAGATTTTATGCAGCTAAACCTGAAAGAACCAACATAATGAAACCAGCAATAGGTCTTCTAATGGTTATTAATGATGGTCCTTGTTATGTTGTAGATTACGGGGTAGTTTGTGAATGCGAACAGGATCCTTATTTTAGTGAAACTGACGATAATCCGATATTTAATATTAATGAATTTTTTTCATATTAATTTGTTATACTTGGATATAGAGAAGTTAAATGTTTAATTTCACACTGGTAAAAAAACACTTCAACCTTTTGTAATTAGGTAATACAGAAAAAAGGAAAAAGATAAAGCTTTGTTAATACAGTTTTTATATACTTATGTATGATATTTGGTTTAATTTGTATCTTTTAATAACCGAATGTATTGTGTTATATTAAGTTCTGGAAGGACAGAGATAGCAACTCAGCCTATCAACACCAATATTTTTCCAAAAATTACCGGCTACGGTCTAAGGGATCAATACGTGCATTCACTTTTGTACCTTTAAACAGTTTAGTTGATTTTTTTATTTTTATATTAAAGTTTACCATATACTTGACTCGCTGTCTTCTAATTTCACCACCTCAATAATATCGAACAAAATCGAAAAGGAATGAACCTAATTTATTAGCAGCTAATGAAACAACTTTGGGATATAGAGCATTAGTCCTTTCTGGGACACTATCAACTGTGTGTTCTGGATTTAGTTAGTTATTTTTTTAATACAAACAGACTGAAATGCCTTGAAATTCAACACATTTTAACTTTTTTAAAAATACCTTAAAAATAGACCGAAATGCCTCGACATTTTAACTGTTAAAAACAGGGCAAAATCGCATATAATCCTAATTCATTAATAAATACATTCACACATGCGACCGGTGTAAGATGACTACGCTCTTAAATAGACCTGTCTCGTTTACAGTACTTAACTGATGAGGATTTTCTGAATTGTTCCTTTCGTTAGACTAGAATGACACGACACAGAATTTTGTACTGTGTTTTTACACAATCCTGTGTAATGTCATACAGGATTCTTTATGAAAAGTGTTGTACATTCATTCTTCAAAATCTGCAGAATTTTATACAGAATCTATGTCACATCAATGCGCAAACGAGCAATTGTTAGTGTTCATGAATCATCACAGAGGGCAAAAAGGTAAATGTTTACCACGTGTTTACGCCGCCAAGCCGCGCTAACCCTAACTTTAACTTATAAACACCAAAAAACAGAAAAATAATACAATACAAGAAGCCGACAGTCGCCTGCATATTTTGACCGTATTCTCAAAGATGTCAATGTAATTTGACCTATTTGCGCATGCTTACAGATCGAATTATTCTCAAAATTCTAGTTCGTGTTATACATATTTTGCAGCATTCTTAATTGTCTAAAATTCTGCGTTTTTATACACAACAGTGTTTGTCAGTAAATACAATGTTAGTAATTTTGACAGTTTAGTTTTTTTTAAATAAGATGGAATTCTTTGTTAGCTTCGCGTTTTCCGAATTAAAAACATTTGAGACGTATTACTCCTCTATGGCTTAACCGCTGCCCTGCTAGACACTTAGCACATATAACTGCTATAGTGAAATTGTTTAATAACATCTTGGATTTGTGTTCAAATATGTGTAAAGAACAATATAATCCGATCGTAGTAATGGGTATATTAATATACCTTTAATTGAATATATCCAAAAAGCAAATATCCGCGATGAGACGAAGATTGCGGTAGTTTGTTTAACATAGTGGGCCCTAAAATATCTCTGTGCGGTCTGTAATTAAACTCATTAGTTCAGATTTGTACAAAATCATTATCTGCCTAAAAAGCCTTTGCTGGGCCTACTATACTGAAATACTAGGCTTAGTACCTACATTAGGCTTTCAGTTTGTTTCATTTTATTGGCGCCAAACTCTCGTAAAAAGGAATAAAAATTAAGCGATATTTTATGTATATTCATTGGGCAATCTGCTGTCTCCCGTCTCCTCATATCAAGACTGTTATAAATAATACCGCCGGGAATAAAAGAAGAAATTAGAAGGACCTGTAACTGGTTTTAAGATATAAAGTGATGTCTATTGAAAAACGGCAGTTAAAATGAAGGTGAGTAGTGCTGAGGTGCATAAATGTCAATTAACATAATAGCAAAAAACCTGCACGCCAAACGCGCGACTGGGCACATTAAACACCTCGATCAGCAACCCGCAAGAAATTGCCGTCAGTTCTTCACAACGGACTCGAAATCGCAATCTCCTTCGCTAAAACTGAAAGACTTCTTCGTAAACCCAAACCAACCTGCGGGTTTTATCAAAATTTAACCGCGCTCTTTTGTAAGTTTAAATGGACGTACAAGCACACTTGAAGACTTACATGCTGTTTGTCGTATTCCAATGGACACAAAAGGACTTGGAGCAAGTAGACTCGGTGCAGAGAGGTACAGTTTCTAGGCAGATGAGCAGTACCACGGTTAAACAAGAAGTTATTTTGAAACCGGGCAGTGTTAACCCGCACTTTTTAACCAACACGGCCATTTCAATGGCAAATAACTGCACTTCACTCGCGAACAACGTTTAGATCATCAAGGTGTCTTCTTCGGATTGTCTTTTAACATCTATTGGTGGAACTCCGTCGAAAAAGTTTGAGGAAGCTCTGTCTTCATGAAGATCCGGTAACTCCGCTAAGGCTCTGGATCGGGAGTTTTAGCGAATCAACTTCAAAGACATGAATTAACTTTAGAAGTGCTTCAGCTAGAAGGAATGATGGTTTATTCTGCGATTGCAGAAGATGTGTTATGGCGATGTTTGCGTAGAGGTGCAGCAGCGCTGAACACACTACTTCTTCGGCTGGCGTTTGTAAACTCCGATAAATAATTATTATCGAATAAATATAAAAAATTTTAAATTACTGTTTTTTTGATTTGGCAGTTTGCAGAGTAGTAATAGATTAAAAAGTAACACTTTTGTTGCTTATAATTTAACTCGTACAAGGAGTATCCACTGCCAATTTAAAACATTAAGGAAGAACATGGGAAAACGGAGTTACCCGACATTATCTTATCTTCTCAGTTAGTTTTAAATGAGATCTTTCACATATAAACTTTTAATTTCATCAAGAGAGAGAGGGAAGGGAAGATGTAGAGGAAGAGAGAGGGAGACGAAGTGAGAATTAGGGGATAAAGAGGAACAGAGAAAGAGAGGGAGGGAGATATAGAGGTGTAGAGAGAGGGAAGGAGAGAGAGGGTGAGAAAGAAAGAGAGAGAAGTGGAAGGAGGGAGTGAGAGGGAAAGAAAAGAGAAAGGAGAGGGAGTGACAGGAAGAGGGCGGAACGGAGAAAGAGTGAAAGGAGGAGAAAAAGAGAGGGGGTGGAAGGAGGGAAAGATATATATATATATATAGAGAGAGAGAGAGAGAGAGAGAGAGAGAGAGAGAGGAAGACGACAGAAAAGAGTAAGTGGCAACACACAAAACAAAATGAAAATGGGCTGGACACGTAGTCAAAAAAAAAATTAAAAATGGACTACACAGATTTTATAATAGAAACCCAGAGACTCGATTAGAAGTAGAGAGAGACTACCTATCAACTCATTGAACAGATCATATACATAGCACGGAGCTGGATGTAAAAGTCTGGAATAGAAATTAATCGAAATGCCTAGAGGTGGCCTATATCCATCAGGGGATATTAGAGGCTGATTGATATCAGTCATTGATTGGTATAGTTTAAATGAAAGTTATATTTAAATTAAATTTAAATAAGGAATCTAGAGATATCGGATGAAGACACCGCCGCCAAGGCTTCAGCAGTCGTACTATCCGGTTGTTTAATTATTACGGAAATAATTTTGAGTTTAAATACGTTTTTCATTTATCTACCAGCTGGCAGAGCCCTTTCTATGGACACTTAATACCTAAATTAAAAGTGTTACTTTTCCATTTCAGTATTTAATTTTGTATAAATAAATAAATAATAGTCGTTAACACCTAATGTATTTATATTTAATAATAGGTTTTAAGTTATTGACGCATGGTAAAAAGCTAATCACTAGGTGAGAAAATAAATCCATAATCACTGATATTAAGAAAAACATTAAATTTCAATGCACAACTAAATTTTGCCGTGCTTCCTTACCCTCATGTAAAAGAAAACAGGACTAGGGGCTAGAATTCCTTATTTAATTCTAGTATCGTACTGGTTCCTTGTTTATAACCCTTATGCGCTGTCGTGAAGCCAAATTATATACATTTTTTTAAATTTAAACTATGTAAATTAATGGTCTGACTGTAATCTATAGTTGTTGGTGTAAATTAAAATTAAAATGTGGAATACCTCATTTAAAAACACATAAGACGATAATATCCACTAAATTCAGTTTTTGCACGCTATTTCCTAATGTTCCAATGGCCTCTGGACACCCTGTTTAGAGTAAACTATTTGGTATCGTGTAAATTCGAAATAAATAAGCCTTTATTTTCGTTTACCGTGAAAGCCACCTGAAGCGCCTATATTTCTTGAATTATCTGAGAATAAATAATACTAATATTTAATAAATATCTGAATTTGTTAAATTATCTTATGTCATTCAGTCCCGTTTTATGCAGGACAAAATGTTGTTTTGTTAACTAACTAAACTGAATAGAACCTTTGGTATGGCGATTAGATCAGGTCATTTCCTGGTATAAATTATCTATATTTACTAATTACTGCCAAACGATTAGAATAGCAAATATTTACAACTGCAAGTCGACTTAGTATGCCTCAACTGTGAATCTAAGCGGTGTTCATTGCAATGGAATCTGACTGTATTAATTTGATTTGTCTATCGGTTATATTTTCGTTGATTTTAATTATTTAACCTAATTTAACAATTTGATACAGGCGAAACGAGCTTTTTCAAGACAAATATAATTCAACGTCTTTTAGATTACTGACATGATACAAATTATAACGATTACATGCAAAATGGTAATATTTATGGTTAAATAATAGAAGATTTTGTTGGAACGTTCGAACTTAAAAAAGGCTCGCCGTCAGTTGCTTGCGATATTTAATTTCTTAGAACAGATCTACGCAGCCAGTGGCGTCGGAGTTTACAATTTAATACAATTTACTATTACACTTTACAGTTAACCAAAAGAAGAAAGGACAAGTGGCGCCTGAAGGTCGCTTTACGTCGCATTAAAAAAAGGTTCAGCACTTGAAAGTTGAAAATGAAACTCGGAAAAAGTTTTCCGCCACACGATAACTATTTATTTTACCTCTGTTTTCTTCGGTAGGAAGAGAGAGGCAGGCACAATCTGGGGTGTTCTTAGGTCCGGAAAAAGGCAGACGTTCTTCGGGAAATTTCGAGACGAAATATTCGCTGCACAACCTTCCTAGTTTGTTGCAGCAACGGCACATGCAAAGGAACAAGAAATGGGCTCGATAATAATCCGCCAAAGGCGATCGGCAAATTCGAAATGAATTGCCTTTCAAGGGTTAAAAATCCAGCGTGTTTCTTTCAATCCGACACTTGTCGATGGTTCTGTTCACCCCACGGTGAAAACAGCGATACGAAAATTCACGCGATGGACACCCATCGAAAACCCAAGCTGCCCCTGCAGTACTTGATTACGGCGCTTATCGCAAGCTACCGGGCCGAAGGAGATGTTAAATTCGACTCAAGAGAAAAACAAACGAAAGTATCCAGCAGCTGGAGGATTGCATCATATTGCGAAATATGGTGCAATAATTCTAGAACAATTTAACACGTAGGACTCCCTTCAAGGACAGGTCAAGCGAGTAGGCAAAATATTAATCTACATTTCTCTATGATAACAAAAAAAGGTCCACTTAGACTGTATTCGGGAAATAATAAGATAGTAATCGGCTACAGAGCGGCAATTAAAATAAAACTTTAATTCCTATGGAGCGGCAAAACTAAACGAATATGACAAATTTGTCACCTTAACTTTACTTATAATAATGATGAGGCTCTACACCCCATGAAGGAGTTTGGCCTGCAAGGCGGAAGGTCAGAGCATGCCAAATTAATGACACGTGGTGATGTGGTGAGCATCGCACATTAGTCAACCGTATTATTACCTCTTTTTCATTCAAGCGCAGGTACCCAAATGTTTAAAGTGACTAGGTAGGCCGTCCGCCAGGCATCCATACCTTCCGCACCGGAGCCCAGTGTTCTAATCGCTGAATCACACGCTCACCTTAACTTTACTTAACCTTAATCTAACCTAAGCCTAAACTAACATATCCCGAATTTTACATAATGCTAACCTAATTAACTCTAACTTATTATCCTAACTTAACCTAACCAAATTCAACTCTAATCTAACCTAACCTTACCCTACTCAACTTCGCCTAATCGACCACTAACCTAACATTGCAACTTAATTTAACTCTACTTAAGCTTTTCTAACCGTAACGTAACCTAATATTAACTTAACTTAACCTAACTTTATCCTAACTTAACTTTACATAATATAGCCCTTAGCTAACCTTACCCTAACCTAACCGTACCTTAACTTAACATTAATCTAAATATAAAGTAATTTGGTACGGCTTTATGAAGTGTATAACCTAACCAGGTCTTGCTACCAATAATTAGCAAGACATTGGCATTAAATGGCTGAATAAATCTTCTCTGGAATTGCAGTGCTTACACTTATCGTGGTTCGGAGTTCACGTTAAACTGTAGATCCTCTATGTCTGGGCCACTGTAAATATGAAACACAGCCATAGGAGAGAAGATTGCTATGTCTCGTAAGAGATAAAGTACTCTAAAAAGAAGAAATGTGACTAATATATTTCAGTTTGTTTATCGACATTATTTCTCTGATTTATTACTTGCCCATCCTTTCTCTTTTGCACCCTATATTTCTAGTATAATAATAATTATAGTGTATATGTAGTGCAATGTTCGAACGAAATCGCCGCTTTAACATATTCAATCAACAGTACACTATGATAGTTTCCATGGTGTGCCGTTTTGTACTTAAAACATTTATATAGGCAAATCGAAGTTATCCGGCAATTTTTTAAAATTAAAAATAAAATTTGAGCTATCTACAATATAAAGCTATTTTTTTAAATATTTAATTAGATTTTTATATAGTTTGCTACAAGAAACACCTACTGTTGTGATAAGTATATATTTTCAATAAAGAAAACTGTTATTTAAAGATGCTTACCGTTTAATAGCTTTCATTCGTGTATTATATTTATTAATTTATATTCCGTTATACATATTTTACGTATATTTAATTTACTTCTGTTTTAACCGAATTCTTTCATTTTATACGTAATTTCTTTGATTTTTCCGCATACCTTAGGTATCATTTTAATTCAGCTACTGTTAGGTGGAACGTTAGGTTACTATTTTAATTTTAGTTAATGCCATGGATGTTTATGTCTACGTATATCCATCCATTTCAAGCTCGTGTAAGCTTATATGCATTAATAATTTTGAAAATGTGTACCATAAAACACTTTTATTGGTTTCCATCTTAGTTGTATCTTCAAGAAGATTTAGCGTTAGTATCACACTGTCATATAATGTATTTTTAGAGTCGTATGTCTACAATCTACTTTACCGTTTCAGAGTACATACAACCAAATTTGGATGGTGTCAAAAACTTTCTCGTGTCCTACGTAACACCGCAACCCAAGCATAATGGTAAATTATTCTTTTGTTTTCCTACTAAGATTT
>JABXWE010002546.1:0-48221 GCA_014611495.1 Limonius californicus | reverse complement strand
TTGTACCCTGGAAAATCTAAGCCGTTTTCAGCAGAATCGTAAACATATGCAACAATATGCACAGGTAATTAATCATTTGACAAAATTAGCGAAAGCATTGTATTGTCGTAGATAGGAAAATGGCATCACCGAAGTTTTATGGTAACTGGTTGCTATTAGAAAGGAACGTCCCGAAAATAAAATGATCATATCAATATTAAAATGCTTTTCTGATGTGAAATGTTCTTATTCTAACGTATGATTTTAACACCTATTAAGGACTGCATTAAACAATCCCCAAACAGTAAGTCTCGTCGAGAAATTCTTGTTGCATCTCGTTTCTCGTAATATTATCTATTTCTCGTCTCGTCTAGAAAACGCGAGACTAGAAATAGTAAGCGAGACGAGGCGAGATGCGGGGAGAAATTTCTCGTTCTCGACGGCATCATTACACATTATTAAAAGCTTTGACGATCTATACAATATTAGTTTCAAGAATATTTGTGCTATTTTGAATCAAGTTAGTTCAATTGGTAGCATACCATCTATTCAAAGTTTAATAATTCGCAAACTTAACAAATCCTCAGCTTCACGTTATTACATGATTGTTTATGCCGTTCACTACAAGAATGCCACAAAAGCCTAACAACGATGACAAACATAATTCCATAAACAACATACCTCAATATTGCTACAATCACAGATTTATACACTTTGCCATTACTACATGTAGGAGTTGTATTACATAACAAAGTAATTCTTTCATAAAATAAATATATCGTTTTCATATACATTAGCTACCCGTACTAACCGTAATTACTATTGTATATCACTTTTGAAAAATGATTGTTGTGTTTAATTGATGATATAGAGAACGTTTATTTCTTGGCCAAATACAAGCCCTACGAGTAGTTTATTTATTGATAGAAAACGTGGACCTTGTGACTTTGTAAGGAAAGTATCTCAAATCTGATAGCAGATATGCAAAAGATATTCGTACGGACGTCTTAAAGTTTTCCAAATCTAAAAATGTTGTTAGTAACATTAAAAAGGTTTCCTTATTGTCTCTAATTGATAGAAGCTACACACTGCGACAAACAAGTAACGTGTGTGCCTTCAATTACACGGGTAAAAAGTAACCAAGACTTATGGTTCGTAATAAGTTATTTCGTCTTTTAATTTACTGAGATTGATATAATCCATATGTGGATATACGCCCTTGTCGCAGGTGCCGTTTGTTTCACCAGTAGCGTAGCGGCTACAAGCTTGTCCTATACGGTAAAGCTCTGGTATTCAAATTGCAACGGCAATTGGATATTCATGTTTTAGAAGTTACATAACGCAGCAATATAATAAAATTGTTTAATTTTGTGAAACATGAATTATTTTTAACTTCTAATACTAGATGACATTTAAAAAGAGTTACAGAAAAACTGTTGAAATAAAGGTAAAATATAATCATTACTGTTAGTTTCTGCAAAATTAAATCTCGTTAGGTTACGCTGGACAACGGCCAACATGCATGATGTAAAAGTGGCCAAAAGTGGGGGGTGCTTTGGTAGGAATGGATTTCATGCGTTTAGAAGAGCCTGTACAGCCACATAAAATTACCCAGGTCATTGTCATTTTGATAGCACTACAGCAGAGTTACACAAAATTTTGCTATTTCCTCTGCTTCTGGGAAATGAAATATAGCAATGCTAGCAGGCTATTGTTACGTCCTTGTGAGAGAAGCTTCAGAAACACATTACAAGCGTCAAGCAAAGCAGTGTCGCTGTGAAGCATTTCCTCTATAAAGATTATCATAGAGTATGCATGTCTATGCAAACATATATAACTTATTTTGTACATATTTCAAAAACTAGAGTTAATCCGGTGTTTTAACTCAGCAATCCAAACCAAACAAAAGCAACTTGGTTTAATCTCAGATATACATGGTATCAATTTGAAAACGTACAATGTGGTATATGTCTGGAATTAAAAAGAGGCATTGAAAATGTTTAGAAACCATTTCTGCAACATAAATTGGAAATTATCATGACTCTTATAAGGTAACCGTTTTTTTATATGCACGAGGGTAGTTCATCATTTATTGCCCCTGATATAGAAGCAAATGACTTAAACATTTGAAACAACTTTATTTCTCTACATAATCTCCTAAAAGGTTAACACACTCATTCACACCGTCCATCACCACGTCATCGTCCGAAACACGAGTTGTCCGAAGATGTTCTTTTAATTTGGGGAACACGTAAGACACTGGGGGCTACACCTGGGGAATATGGGGGTTGTTCTAACATTTCAAATTCAGCATTGCGGATAGCAGCCATAGAACCACAGCTATTGTGAGCGGGAGCGTTGTCTTGGTGAGACAGAACGCCAAGATTCAATGTTCTACGCCTTTTTTGCTTTATAGCCTCACGAACTGTTGATATGAGTTTTGGGTAAAAATGGAGACCAGACTACGAAAGGTCAAGGGGCAAGCCCAATTGGAGACGGCTGGATGGCGTTCAACGAGATGCGAGAACCCTAGGGGTGGTTAACTGGAAAGGAGTTGCACAGGACAGAGTAAGTAATAGTATATATGTATAATGAGTATATTAATATTGTAATAAGAGATATTTTTAATTTTTTATTTATTAGCTATAATGCGATAGGGACTATTTATGAACAGTCAACGCATATTGGTATGGCAAACCTATGCAGACATCGATGAAATATTGCCGATTTAAAGAAAACGTAATTTTCAATTATTTTTGAATATCAAATATCCAATTAATCGGCGTATCTTCTCTAAAGTAGCCACCAAAGTTCTACTTATTTATGATCACCGTAAATTACACTTATTGTCGCCAAAAATCAATACACTCGAAACTAACACAAGTTCAAATTCACATTCACTACGTGTTTAATAAAATATCACAGATTTAGTTATATTTTCTTGTTGTGTTCTTATCCTCAAGAAACATTTTAACTTTGTGTACGATAAGATTGTATCCACCAAAACTGAATCGCGAAACCACGCAGATGTTAATTTATTCCATAAAAGATCCCATATTTCCCAAATTTATAGACTAATTTGTACATCCAAACGAAACCACGGTCTTAGTCCGACCTACCTTCAGTAAAACCGCTTCAATTTCAGGTAACTATTTTTTTTAAACGCTCTTTTTTATATTTTAGAGAAAGTAAACAGAAAGCCTACATGTTAGTATTGTTTAATATTTGTCGGTCTTTATATTTTACGGGCATAACCACGATACACGTATACGTGTATCGTGGGCATAACTACTAAAGCCAACCAAGTTGATACGAGAACCAGTCACAATCGAAGGACGTGTATAACAAAAATGTTAAAAAAGGAAAATATATTTCCATACATTCTTCAATGAGTAATATAGCACTTCGTTGTTCTCTGACGTTTTTCTTTCCCACAGAGAGAAGTTATTTTATATTTCTTATGTAAACAGTAATAAAAAATACTATTTGAAGGTAGGATAATGGGCTTCGGGGGCGATAAATCAATAGATGAATTCGGTGTTTGGTTATTTACAGAATCAATAAGTGATTGTTGAAAGTATGTGCTTGGGGTTATATATTTCACTACCATTAGCAGTTGGGTTCTGATATTTTCTAATCTACCCACATGTACTTTTGATTGTGTTGTATTCCAGGTAGAAGCATTTACCATTTTTGGATACAATTTACTTATTTCCAGTTTTCACATATACACTGCTCCAAGAAATTAACGCACCAATTATTAATGTTGCGATAAAAGAAAAGTAGTGCGCTATCTACTTGAAGCAAATGCATGGAATGAATGTCTGATACAAACCTGATAGACACATGTTACTCTTGGTATGTTTCTACATCTTCAACTTTGTTCAAAAAAATTAATCTATCTTACATGCACATTTACAATTTACTTGGAGTTTCGTTTTACTTTAAAACGTATCAAATCTTATAGCTGTCATCAAACAATTGCTTGTACGATCAGTCTTATTTAAAATGCAACGTATCTCAAGAAATTTAATTCGTGATGAGGGTGTCACAGCCCTTACTTTGTCCGAAGAAGGGTATTCTTTCCGCGCTATCGCTGACAGGCTTGGGGTGAACCACACAACCATTTCTTCGAATGCGTGCAATAAGAGAGCGCTTTGCCACCACAAGAACCCTCCAAGGACAACTTTCAGCAGTACATAAAGTGCAGGTTAGCATTGAAACCGTTCGCCAACGACTTCTGGAAGGAAATCTGAAAGCCAGATTACCAGCTACTGGCCCACAGTTGACTGCAGACCACCGCAGACACAGATTGGATTTTGCTAGAAACCACTTGAATTCGGAAAATTAAGATTGGAGACGCATTTTGTTCATAGACGAGTCCAGATTTTGTTTGTAGAGTTGTGATAGGCGCATTCGAGTTTTTAGACGTCCAAATGAACGATATACTCAATGCAATTTTGCCCCCACGACTGCATTTGGTGGTGGCTCAATAATGGTATAGGGGGCATATCTTTCACGGCCCGCTCAGACCTACACATCTTCCCCAACGGCACTTTAAACAGTCAGAGGTACATTACGGATATCTTAGAACAGGATGTTGTGCCATATGCCCCATACATCGGAGACAACTTCCAATTAATGCACGACAACTCTCGGCCCCACACAGCCGGAATTGTGCAAGAATACCTAGACGACATTGGTATATCTGTTATGCAATGGTCAGCCAGAAGTCCCGACTTAAATCCGATTGAGCACCTCTGGGACATTCTCGGAAGACAAGTTCGATCCCTTCAACCACCCCCTGCCACTCTTAACGACCTAGGAAATTCACTAGTTGAAATGTAGGATAATCTTGAATAAAAGCAGTCAAGTGTGTTAATTTCAAGCATGGACCGTCGTTGTAAAGCTGTCATAACAAGTCGAGGCGGAAACAGCCTACTGAACCTGTAAACTTACAATTTTTCAGTTTCCGAATTTTGATTTTTTTAATTTTTGCGTTGGTTGTTGTTAATTTGGTTAAAATATGGTTTACTTAATTTTAAGCATTATCTATGGTTAAACGTACTTCATTACATGCAATACTTTAAACAATATTGCGATTGTTAGTTGTGGTGCGTTAATTTCTTGGAGCAATGTATTTCAAAGATCTTCCATCTACATTACTGGAAGCTGGAAGTGTTGCACGTACTTTGAAAAGTATATTTTCACAATTAGATTTGGAATTATCATTGTTTTAGAATGCTTAAAGGTGTTCATTGGTAAAACTACATTGGAAATATCCAAAAATATTTAAAGGCATTTTTAAATTGAGGCACACATAAGTCTGTTTGGACTTTTCCGCAAGTTTCTTTGATTCAATCAAGTTTCTGCAGAACTGAAAGATCAACCTTGAAGAATTATAAGAGACTGTGTTTAATTTGTCAGAGGAAGAGCTGTAACATATCAAGTCATTCTGCCAAGTAGATATTTGTATACAATTTTTGAATAAGTGATCGGGTGTTTATTTCAGGACAGAAAAAGCTGTATATCATGCTACAATAAATATGCTGCGAAAAAAGGTTTGTTGGCAACAGTGATCCATATCGCTGTGAAAAATACTATAGGACACTCTGTTCCTTCAATTTCGGCTGTATTTTCTACTACCAGAGAAGCTGATGTTTGTAAAATCTGCTGAAAAGTTAATGCGGGTGAATTTTTGGGATTGTAAAGAGATGATACGGATACATAAATTATCTTCCAAAGGGCCGACAATAAGCTAACGTTTTGGACGAAATAGCCAAAAATAATCCAGGTTTAGAAAAAAAGTCTTTCATCAAGACGTTGTACGTGTTCATAGAAGTGTCGTGTCCATAGCAAAGTTTAACGAAATGAGTCACATCCGTCTGATTTGGTTCAGACTTCCATCTATGAACAAGAATAAATTCATTAGTGGAACGGAATTTTCGTGAAATGTGCTGCGGCTACTCAAAACAAAATATCGTGCAGCGAATATAATTTCCTAATGATGTTTGCTTAAAATTTTTTTATTTACGTTCAACGCCCAGTTTTTCCAATAAATATTTATTATTCATTTAGACTTTCGTCTACAAGCACGAATGTATCCAATTTTCCAATCAATAATCTTGTTTACCGAAAAACAAAAATCAACATTAAAAACTTAATTAATCTGTGACCAAGTAACATAGCTGTCATGAGACTGGTTCAAACAAAATACAAGGAAGCTTCATGTCACAAGCCATAAGAATGTTTCGTTCCTCAATGAAGTACGTTTAAGATCAATTTGTGCAAACGTTTGTGAAGCAATTAGACGGCAGATGTTATGGTTTGATTCATTTCCTATGGACAAAATACATTTTATGCTACTTTTTGCTTATCCCGAAAGATATCGCTGGTATGTGTGTTATTATTGGATGGACGGGATGGGGTCTCAGAGCTATTTCCAGGAATTTTGAGGTGGCTCTATTCCGGATCCGGCTGACTTGTCTTTTTTCTGGAACGAGCATAGCCGACGTTAAAGTCGAATTAAATAGAAACACGAGCTAACTTAACATGGTTGAGAAAACCGTAAGGTTTCTTTTATCGTTTTTACGGTCAATTAACAGCTTCAATATTCTCAATAAGATATGCTACCCAATAGAACTGTGTGCTGAAATTTGTCATATTTGGTGCTTAAAATAATTAGTTTGTCGCCATTTCTTCGTTCTCGAAAAATTCATATGGTACAAACTGTTTCGTCATCCACTCCTCCATTACATACTTGGACATCATCGTTTTGATCGCCAATGACTTCAGTACAGCTGTCGTCTCTCTTTATTCCTCCTTGGAGAATCGATCACTCGATTGTTCCGTCACCAAATTAAGGTAAAAACTACAATTATTTTCAGTAGAGATTATAAGCGGTGGTTAAGGCTTCCGTTTTTGAAAAATGGCCGTAGTTTCAATTTCATTGAATAAGGCAATATTTTGTTGTAAATTGTTTTTTCTTCTTCTTTAAGTACCACTTCTATCGAAGGTTGGCTATCATTAATGCTATTTCAACTTTTGAAACTGCAGCTCGGAACAGAAATGTCGTGCTCTTGTTATACCACTGTCGTAGATTTTTAAGCCACGAGGTACGCCTTCTTCCTGGTCTTCTCTTTCCCTGAATTTTCCCTTGTACAATTAATTGGAGGTAGTTAATTGTTTAGCAACTTAATAATTAATGTTACTTGTGTTGTGAACTTAGCTAAGATATTAACTATGCAATCTGCTCTCGATTTTACAGAAAATGTAGTAGTCAGTGGCGTTTCGAGCAAAAGTTCGGACGTCTCGAAACTTTTTTTATATGTACACTTACGCTCATTCATGTGAACAATTTCCAACTGGACTGACTTTGGTCCTCGTTCGAATGTTTTGTGTGTAAATGTACGAACTTTTTATTTAACAACTTGTAATTTTTGTGTATTTTCCTTCTTGTGTGTACTTTCTAAGGAATACTGCGGTAAGGAGGAAGCACGGCAAGGTAGGTTCCCGTAAGCTGCAGGCCCGCTGTCCTTCCACGAGGATCTTCGTTTAGCTGCAACTTGAAAAGGTGGCGCCCACTTATTTGATTTTCCCCGTATATTGTTACCATCATAACTTCCTTTCTCTAATTGTTTTCCGCGGAGCCTCCCTCCCAGCTATGTTATCCAATGACATCAAACAATCAATTGTCCCCTAAAAACCTTAAGCCGTTAGATTTTGTAAACTTTGGTGATTTATTCTGCACCTTCACTACAGTCTTAGACCTTTGCATCTGTATCATTGTGAGTTTATTGAATTTATCTGGGATTCCCAGCTCATAATGTTGTAAAGTCCACCTCTATCTATACTATCGTATGCCTTTTGAAAATTAATAAATAATTGGAATTCAGTATACTAAATTTCCACGCCTTTTCCACTATTTGCCGTGTAGCGAATATTTTGTCAATAGTAGATGTACCTCTCCTGTGTTATTGTTAGTAACAACAAAATGGTTTCTTCTTAGCGCTTCTTGTGTAAATAAATATAAACATTATTAGTAGTATACGTGTGTCAGTGTACCATATTTCTAATTTATTTTAAAAATATACAACTTAAATTTTTTTTAAAGTGTCATGAATTTACTAGGTTCGCCCCATGATGCATTTCCCGCCCCGCTTACCTGGTATCAGCGCACGTAGCGCTATACACGAGAATCGCATGCTTTCAAGGGCTTAAAAAGCGAATAACACGGTTGTTACACACGAGGATGGTTTATCATTTGTTATCCCTTATATAAAAGCAAATGACTTAAGACATTTGAAGATTAACACCCTTAGTATAATGATTATGTAGCTTGAAAGGCTTTTACAAAAAACTCTTTGACCTGCACTGCTAACCATCGTTCACAACAGCCATCACCTCTTCATCGTCTGAAAAGTGAGTTCCCCGAAGATGTTCTATTAATTTGGGGAACACGTGAAAGTCACTGGTAAACATGGTAACATGGTAAATAATCAACAAGAAGACCTCCCTCAGAATCCCAAAACACTGCTGCCATTATGTTTTCGGCCGATGAATTCACACGGAACTTTCGTGAGGGCGGGGAACCATGGTGTCGCAATTCCATATTTTGCCGTTTTGACTCTGAATCAAAGTGATGAACCCAGATTTCATCTACAGTTACAAATCTTTCCAAAAATGGATCCAAACCCGTGTCTATTAGTCTCAAATGGCTCCCAGCAGTGAGAACCCGGACAGCTTCGGATTAGGTGATAACATTTTTGGAATCCACCATGCGCAGACTTTTTACAGATAAATTTCCTCGTGCAACATTTTCTGAACGTTTCCAACGGAAAATCCACATACCTCAGCTATATATTTGACCGTAATTCTCCGATCACTCAGTACCATATCATGGACCAAATCAATATTTTCTTGAGTCACACAGTTTTTGCTGGTCCATCACCTGATGCGTGTTGGCACAACTGCCTTCCTTATTTGGCATCCCAGCACCCATTCCTAATTACTTGATATGGCGGGCTAGAATAAACCAACACTCCGGACATGTCATTATAAATTCCCTACGGCGATAAACCCTTCTTAAAAAGGCATTTGATCAAGCCCTTGTGTCGAATGTTACCATTTCAACAAAATCACTAACACCACAGTAATATTAAATGTATAACTTTTATAAACATGAAGATAGGCACCATGAACTTAGCATATATTAATGTCAATAAATAGGAAAACAATTATTCATTTGTGGGTCAATGTCTTCTATGTTAGAGACAATAACTGATGAAACATCCTCGAGCACGTTGGTGTTATATACAACAGACGAGTGTTAACTGTGCTTCTACCATCCGCCGCCCGCTATCCACCGTCGGAGTGGTATATAAGAAGCGCCGATTTTAGTGATAAATAATTTTGTGTTATCTTTTTTGTTGTAGATTGTTTATGAAATATAACTATTATTTTGTTGTTGTCTGGTGATTTTAAACCGGAACCACGTTCCGTAGAATTCCGGTTTAGTTTCCACCCTGACACAAACCCAAAAAGTGTATATGACTCTTAAATATTTAATTCCTATAAACTGTTCTTTTACTGTGTTTACAATAATGTGTGCTAGGCAAGGCAACTGTTTCATTAATTACAGTTTTTGCTAAAAGAGAGTATTTATAAACCATTTAGTATTTAAATTATACATTGATTATTCATTCTTATTATTAAAATACTACACAAGACATTTAATAATGCGTTGTTTACCTCAAACCGCAAGTTTACCTTCACTTTATATAAGAACCACTATAGCAACTCGCAAGACTAGATATAAAATAACAATTAAAGCAAACTATGAATAATTGAATACAAGATAGACACAGTGATGTAACTTGCTGCTCTGACGTACATATTTACTTAAAATTAGTAGCTGAATTAACTGTTACATGCTGTTGGGCTTGCATCTGTTTGATTAATGCTTGCGATTAGTATTACGACATCTCAATTACCATTTTTTCGATTTCATTTGCGTTAGCAATTAAAATTACTGAGAGAGAACAGAGGAGTTAAAATTCGAACTGAATAAGTGGAAAAAATCTATAACAATACATTGATTAACCTCCACGTGGATTTTTACAAAAAATGTCAAAGTTTTCTGCAACGAGAAAGTTTGTGGAGCGCCATCTTCACCGCAAAATTCAATACAGCTTTTCTAAAAGCAGACTGAAGCTGGGAAGACGACGTTCTTAAACTTTTATAGGTTCGTTAAAAGTTTACGGGGAAACTGGGATGCTCAGCACTTTTTACTAATACTGAGAGCAAACTTCTGCTCCCCTTATCTGGACTTTCTGCAGAAGTTTTTATTTTGGCATTCTTTTAAAACCGACAAAAGCGCAAACTTTCGGAATGTTTCTTATTGCAATAACTTGATTTATGCTAGAAGCAATTTAACTTTCAACATTTAATAAATCGAAACTTTTTTGCAGTAATAAACTTATGAATATTTGTACCAAGAAACTTACCAATTTTATGCAACTTTTAAATCAACCAGAAGTAGGGAAATAAAGTCGGCGAAATGGAAAGAACAAATAATTAATTCTATCTGGGAAATTTAAAGGGAATGTCTTTCTTATTTATGTCTCTAATATAAATTACTTCTTATCTAAGCGGGCGTAATTCTTTCTCATAGCACTAAAGGGAACAAGCCATAAAAATGCGGGATCCACCGCCGTCTCGGTTCTAAGTACATTTTTAATTATTCTTTCGGGATCAGCGATTTTAAAATTTCACTACGTTCTGGCTTGTAATAAATTGAGAAAATTGAATTTCTTTGATAAGCCCTCGCTGCTATACCCATCAATATTCACGAAGTTCATCTGAAGTATTTAGGAATGTAACGATAACGGGCAAAAAATTGGGTTACAAGAAGAAGCGTCTGTTGGCGTTTTGGAGATCAAATTTTCCGGAAAGTTCTGAGCCCACTCGTAAAATTTCATTACCAAACAACTTCACTGCTGTGCTGTCTACATAAACCCTCCATAAGAGACATTATTCATTGTTGTTTTACAGTTGGCACAAGCTATGTCAAATTTCCGAAAAGACTAAAAAGCTGCAAACATTCCCTAAAAGATTGTTTTTCAACCAAATAGCGCTCTGTTATCTGTTTTCTTCCTTAAGAACTTTTGGAAGTGGATTAATCTTACGTATGGAAAGTCAGACGGGGGAAAAAGCTACCCTATTTGAATTTATGAGTAGTTTAGATGTATAATCAATAACCAGTCAAAAAGATATGCAAAATAGATGGTGTTTTCGAAAGATCAGTATATACATTGTGGTAACAGAACAACTACATAGTTTAATTTCCGAAGCAATCGTATGAAATATTTTAAAATCTTGAAAATGGCTGTGAACCAAAATTTCAAGTGGAAAGAAAATAAATTTCTTATGATTTCAAGACCGACGACTTCTGTTTGTTCGAAGGGTATACACATTGGCAAGCCTGGGATCTTATGCCGCTTATTTTTATTAAAACAATGAATTTTACCATCCTCAAAACCTGGCTTAAATCAGTATTCATTACACTGCCCAAAAAACGAAATTCCAAGAAATGTGAGGACTACCGTGCAATCAGCCTCGTGAGTCACGTCTTGAAACTGTTCCTAAAAATAATCCACAAAAGAATATATAGAAAGTTTGAGGTTCATATTGGAAACAGCCAATTCGGATTTAGGAACGGAATGGGAACACGGGAAGTTTTGTTTGCCCTCCAGATACTCATACAAAGATGTAGATACGTCAATGCTGATGTGCACGTATGTTTTATAGACTTTAAAAAAGAATTTGACATAGTGAAACATAACAAATTAATTAACATTCTAAGAACAGGTATTGACGAAGCTGACATAAGAATCATAAAATCTTTACTACGTCCAAAGAGCATCGGTAAGAGTTGAAGGACAATTAACAGATGAAGTAGACATCTGTAGAGGAATGAGACAGGGCTGTGTTTTGTCTCCACTTCTATTCAACATCTATTATGAAGAAATGTTTAATAAAGCATTGGACGATATTCCAAATGGAATAAATATTAACGAAGTTTTCATTAAAACTGTGAGGTATGCCGATGATACCGTTCTTCTAGCCGATTCCATGGAGGACTTACAACAACTTCTGGATCGAGTCATACAAGTGAGAGATGAATACGGTATAAGCCTGACGTGGTTATAAGACTTTATGCGAACAATGTTACTTCGGAAAGAGTGGAAAGCCGTACCTACCTGGGATGCTTAGTAAATGATGAATGGGACCATAGTAGGGAGTTAAACCAAAGAATAGAAAAAGCAGGAACAATATTCTTAAAAATGCGCGATGTGTTTTCTAGTAATACTCTGAGTCTGCCACTACGTATGAGAATGGTTAGGTGCTACGTGTACTCAGTTTTGCTGTACGGTGTGGAGGCCTAGACATTCACGGAAGCTACCACCAAGAGAGTTAAAGCGTTTGAAAGGTGGGTGTTCCGACGAATTCTGAATTCAGCTGGGTGGAGCATGTGACTAACAACGAAGTCTTAAAAAGAATGGGAGTGGACAGAGAACTGATGAAGACCATTCAAGTAAGGAAAATCACATATTTAGGGCACATCATGCGGAATGAAAAATATGCCACATTCTAACTAATCCTTCAAGGGTAAATAAACAGTAAAAGAGGATAGGCTAGACGAAGAATATCCTGGCTGAAGAACTTACGCCAGTGGTATGGCAAAACATCCAATGAACTCTTCCGAGCGAACAGTCTCGATCGCTATGATGATGGCTAACGTCCGCTGTGCGGATAAGGCACACGAAGAAGAGGAAAACCTTAGGAAAGATAAGAGTAAACTTCAGAAATTGGCATGTACCCAATACATGTAACGGCAGAACTAAGTGACTTCTCTACAAAAACTTCCACAATGCACTACATACAGGTTGTTTTATACCACGCGCCCCACCCTCTTTCGTTTGGAACGCGACGATCTGTGAAGTTGAGGAAAAAACTTTACCACCGAAGCATATGCAAAGACTTTACTGGCCTTGGTAGAATTTTCCGGCGAAAACCGGAAGCAACTTGGAAATTTTAAATGGAAGCTTAGAAAATGTTTGGTATCATTGGATAGAGATTTTTAAAATAATTCTTTTTTATTTGAATATTTTTTGGTATCTATCAGGATTAAGGATATAACCAAAAACAAAAAAGGTAATACTGTCCGACTGATATTGCTATTATGATTTAAAAATCGTAGTAGGTACTTGCCATCGAACTGTTAATCGTAATTCAATTGTTATAATCTCTAGAATTTGTTGTTGTGAGTCTTGTGTTTTGTAATTTTGCTCAGTAATTACAATCTTTTGCGTTTACGTATTATTTTTTTAAGTAGTTCTATTCTTTGTTTTCCAAAATACGATACTTCTAACCAAGAAGAATTCGATCTGCTGATGGTATTGGCTGAATGGTGCCAAAATTTTAGGGTTCCTGAGAGCTTTTGCGCTAGAAGGTACCCACAGCGTGTACATCACTCTCTCGAAGTTTCCAGTCTTGCTAATCCTGTGCGAACAAACGGTCAAATTCAGTACAATAATAATAAGAATCAATCGGGCGACCAATTAGAAATGAAAGAGAAGCGGACATCCTCGCCGCTGTTGCTGTAAATCCTAATGATTCTGCTAGAGCAATATCCCAATATCTTGGTATAAGTAATGTGACCATATGGCGAATTCTGAAATCTGCAATTTTCCATCCATATCATAACAGCTTTCACCAACAACTAAGTGTTGATGATTTCGAAAATCGTGGGAGTTTGGTATCTCAGTGAACGTCATAACTTTCAACGTCGAATTCTTTAGACTAACGAAGCTACCTTTAAAAGTATCGATGAAAGAGATATCCACAACGCGCACTATTGGAGTCAAGAAAACCCACGGTAGTCGGAGAAAGTAAACGGCCAAAGCAGGTGAGCCCTAACATTTGCTGTGGTCTTCTGAGATCGAATAATTGGATCTGCCTTCTTCGAAGAAACTATAAATGGGATAATGTAGGCAGACTTTCTTGAAAATGTTCTTGGTGACCTATTGGAAGATATTGCACTGCCAGCCACGGCCTTCATGTGGCTGCAAAAGAACGGGGGTCCAGCGCATTTTGCGGTTGTTGCTCGACCTTCAGTAGAACAACTGGTCCCCAGAAGATGGATAGGTAGGGAAGGTCCTGTGGCATGGTCAGCGCCTTCCCGTGATTTAGTGCTATTAGACTTTTTCTTGTGAGGACAATTGAAAGACCTCGTGTATTAACGGCGCCCCACCCAAGGATGGACGTAATACAAAAAATTCAAGATGTTCGACATTCCCTCTCTCCCGAAGTCTTCTGAGCAACCGATACCGCTACAAAAAGAGCACGGAAATGTTTAAATGAGATGGTAGACATTTTGAACATCTTTAACCATGACAACATAAAAAAAATAAATTTCTGTTTAATTTTTACGTTTTAAAATTATTTCCTCAATCGTAAGAAGCGTAAAAAACTGTTTTAATCAAAAAGAATTCCTTTTAATATCCTTATCCAACGATATCAAACATAACCTATGCTTCCATTTAAAATTACAAAGTTGCTTCCGGTTTTCCCTACCTCCGGTTTTCCCCGAAAAATTCTAGCAGTGTCTATAAATTATTTGCATATGCTTTGGCAGTAAAAATGTTTTCATCGACTTCATTGGTCATCGCTTTTCAAAAGAAAACGGCTGGGACGGGTGATCTGAAACGGCTTGTATATTAAAAAATTTTGGATAACGTTGAAGAAACTTTCTATTAGTACTAAGACTTTTTTGCGGTCAGTAGAGACCTTTATTGCATTACATCCTTTGGGAGGGGAGATTAAGTCAACAAGGAAATTTTTACAAAAGGTTTCTGTAAACGTGCAAAGACACAGGAAATTTAATTTGGGATGCGCGAATTATCAGGATTTGCTACCGCCTGTAGTGTGCAAGATGAGCTATTCATGAACTCCATGTTGTGTTATAAATTAGAAAGAGCTTTTTTTAATTTATTGTAATTAATAGTGTTATTGTGATTATTCCTATTATTTACATCACACTTTTCTTATAAACTAATAACGGACTTTTGCAAATAAGGCTACGAATCATTCCTATTACACTGTAACTTGAACAGCAGAATTATATTTACGTTTGTTACCTGTTTTCTTTTAGCAAATAAATGAATTATTCAGATCGTGTTTATCTATTTGCTTGGCTCGTGTACAACTCAAGGTTTTGGTAGTTACACACCAAAATCTACCTGAACGTTTGCAACAACAACGAAAATATAAACAAATACAAATTAAAAATAGTAAATATTTAAAATGAAGAATTTTAGATAAACAAGTTCAATGAACAAAATACAATTTTGCAACATTTCAAATCTTTGCAAAGGCATAACCTCAAACGAGATACATTCTTGATAAAATTTGTTTATGTTTTTAATATTTCAAAATGGCGGAGATTCACAAGCTATCATTTAGAAATATCATTATCACTTAAGTGAACTTTCAAAAACAGGTAAGAACATTATGCGTCGCCTACCCAAAACGGCAGTGCATTCTCCTACAGACTCTCAAAAACATCTTGTATATAAGCACTCTATGGTACTGTCGATTACATATTATGCAAACCCAAGAAAACGTCGTTTACAAAAAAAAGCCAAGCACTTGCCCTATGCTCTGCCGTATCTCACTACAACTCAGTGCACACCGCTTTTTGGAATCGGGGATATTGTTATTATTCGGTATTGTTTTCACTTTCGCGAAGAATGGCCCTAACGTATACAACTACATAAGAAAAACAACGTTAAAGTGATTATGACTTCGATTATGTTAATAATTTTCTTTTAGAATTATTTGCATCCACGAGCAAGAACCTTGTTTGTGTGGGTTTATTGGTTTGTATTTTCAAGCTCAAGAGGTACACGCCGGACCACTTTCTCTTAGATTAAAAGCCTGAAGGCTGGTTGGCAGCAGCTAACTCACTTCTAGAATAATCGTTTAGAATGGGTGACGTAAAAAAGAAACGTGATCTTAGCTTAAAAGAATAAATAGTATAGAACACGTTTTATTACTCAAAAAAAAACACATCAACTAAAATTTACTAGGAAAAATGGTTTTGGATTAATGCTGGGGCTCTACATTCCATAAAGGAGTTTCGCCTGCAAGACGGAAGGTCAGAGCTCCAGTAACCTTGCTCGCACACCCAGTTGTCGCGTGCCAAATTAATGACACGTGGTAATATGGTGAGCATCACGCAGTAGTCAATTGCATTATTACCCCTTGCTCATTCTAACGCAGGTACCCAATTATTTAAAGTAACTAGGTAGGTGAACCGCCCGCCAGGCATTGAGTCGAGCATCACGCAGTAGTCAATCGCAGTATTATCCCTTGCTCATTCTATCGTACGTACCCAATTATTTACAGTGACTGGGTAGGTAGACCGCCCGCCAGGCATCGAACACTCGAGCCCGGTGCTCTAACCACTGAACCACACTGGGGCGCTTTTGAATTAGATTATGTTAAAAAAAAAATTTTTATACATACAAAAGTGTAAGAAAATGTCACGTGTAAAAACTGAAAAAATGTTATCATGTATTATACAGAATACAAACAACAAAATTTAATTTATTCTCCAAGTTAAACTAATGTTTTCCAGATTGCATGGAAACCCCGATATATTATAGTTTTAATATCACCATTAATTTTATTTAAATACAAACGTACGAGATGGGGAGGGATGGGGAATGGGAAGAGGGGAGGGAGAGAGGGACCGAAAGGGAGAAAGAGAGAGAAGTAGAGAGAGAAGGAGGAGATGGAGAGGGGGAGATAAGCATTCAGTTGTAAATATATGTCTTACTATTCATGTAACACCTGCGTACTAAAAAAAATGTAGATGTCAAATCTAATACGAACAGAGTTTGCTTGTAAACGCCATAAATATATTAAAATATAATGTAGTGAACTTATTACATGATACAGAACCTTAAATATATATACAGTGTGGAACAGCCAAATGGAATAAATTCAGTATCTCAATTATTGTGCACATTTTTAAAAAACTCCGAGACATGTCAGTTTTAGATTATGAAATGACATTGTGCAACGTAAAAATGGCATCCCTAAATTCAACTCCCTCCGAGTGACAGTTGCAACCCCCAAATTTTTCAATTGGAAGTAGGGGCTTGTGATACGTCATTTGAAAGGTCTTTTCATTCTCTATTCAAAAATGCTACGGTTATAAAATTTATTGGAAAAATTAACAGTTGCTGATAGAAGAACGTATTTTTGTATTTGAACAAATGATGGAAAGGTTAGATAACAATGCTATCCAACTAGAAAATGTTTTGTTTTCTGATGAGCGCACTTTTACACTTCACGGCCATGTTAATCGCCAAACCTGTCGCTCCTGGTCTAAAGAAAATCCTCACTGGATGAGTTACATACGCAAAAACTGGAAAAGATTAATGTTCGGGCATGGATAATTGGAAACCATGTCATTGGTCCCTTTTTCATTGATAGAAATTTGAATGGAGGTAATTATTTAGCACTGCCCCAAAATAAAATAATGTCTTGCTAACTTTGGCTAACTTATATCCTGCTCAAGCAAACCCACAATTTCCAGTGAATGTGATATGGTTCCAGCAGGACGGAGCACCACCCCATTACGAACTCAATTTCCGGAACTACCTCGACTTAATATTTCCAAATCGGTGGATAGGGAGGCGAGGATCGATAGAATGGCCAGTACGATCACCTGATTTAACGCTATTAGACTTCTTCTTATGGGAATATGTGAAAAGTATGGTATACAAAACTAAACCACGCGATCTAGCCGACTTAAGAAGAAGAATATCGCTTTGCGATTAGGTCGGTTACGCCTCGAATGTTGATTAACGTTAGAAGACATTTGTATTTACGATTAGGATGCTGTCAAGACGTTCGAGGCATGCATTTTGAACATCTCCTACACTAATAATTGATGTGTTCTTTATTTTAATACATTATCAAGAACGAAACGCTATTAGTTATTAGGTTTTTAGTCTGTTGTAGTGAATTTTGTAAATCAGATGAATTAATTTTTGCAATAAATTTTATAACCACAGCATTTTTGAATAGAGAATGAAAAGACCTTCCAAATGAGGTATCACAAGCCCCTACTTCCATATTAAAAATTTGTTAAAAACTGTTACTCGGAGGGGGTTGAATTTAGGGATGACATTTTTATGTCATTTCATAATCTAATGCTGACGTGTTTCGCGGTTTTTTAAAAATATGCACAATAATTGAGATACTGTATTTATTCCATTTGGCTGTTCCACTCTGTATAGGTACGATAAATTAAATATAAGAGTATTCAATTGTTAAGCATTTATGGGATAAAACACCAAGGAAAAATGAACACCCGGAAAATATACCTAGTTCTTGGTTGCCGTTTTCAGGAAAATATCATTCTGGGATTGAATTCTCGCAGCGTATAATTTCAGTTCCCATGCTTTTAATGAAATTTCCATATCCCAAGTGACTTGCGAACACTTGGAACTTTATAGATGTCACCTCTAGCGGTTACAACAATATCCTCACATTAATACTAAGGTTGGCACTTATATACGTTCTGTATAAATATGTTATTCTAATAAATACTATACGGATTTAGAAAAAGATCTTTCCTTACCATTGATAGCAACAGTTTTATATTTCCCCTAATAATATTGTGCTTATAACGAAAACCTTTAAGTACAATATCCTTTTTTCTAGATAATAACTTGATTTAAATTAAATTAACTTCTTGTGTTTAATATTAAACAACTCTAGCGCAGATTATAAAATTAATTTATACTGACAAGCCCAATGCGCACAGTCTCTGACTCGAATTGTATATTTTAGCACATTAATCAAATTTATATTATATTTAGTTTTATTTTATTATTGGTTTTATTTAATATTAGTTTTTCTATAGAATATGTAAAGAAAACGTAATACCCAATTACAAGTACCTATACGAGGTTTGGCAATTTAATTCGCAGACTAGCATAAAAACGTCACTTTAAGTTACACGAACAATATTCGATATTATTTCAAACTAATTTGCATTAACTTTAAAGCACTTATTGTAATATTTTAAAAGTTTTTGAAAACATTTCGAAGAAACTCGTTTCAATTCGGGGGTTTCTTTTTTAATATCTTCTACGTCCTGAAATCGTTTCCCTTTGAGAACAGTTTTCAATTTAGGATTAAAAAGAACGTCTACTAGTGCCAGGTCAAACGAAACAGCTGGGTCTCAACAAGGTCATGTTTTATAAGAAAACACTTCACAATTAGTGCAGAATGGACAGGTGTACCACCATGAAACAGGTACCAACTACCCGTATGTCAAACTTTTGGGGTCCCACTCGAGAAATGCGCTGCCGTATTCTCTTCACACACCAACATAGAGTAGACAATTTCCTGTTTGTTCTTCAAGCACAAATACTTTATGTATCACACCCGAAAAACGTAATCAGCATGGTTTTGATTGTAGATATTAGCAAATGTTACTTTTGGATCTTGCTGATCATTTTATCATCAATCCACTGCATGCACTGCTGTTTCGTTGCAGGATCGTACGAAAACACATACGACTGAGCACAAAACACAATAAAGTTAAGCCCCTGAATGTTCCTTTTCAGAAATCTTGTAGAAATATGTAGAATCGTCTCCCTCTTGATGGTAAACTTATCTGCCATCATTTGGATCCTTCAACGATTTTCTGCCAAAATTGCACGATCTCTTGCGACCGGATCTGCACGTTGAAACATCGACGGATGAGGGATTCTAACGTTGTCTTCTACATGCTGACGTCCATCTTTAGAACGTTTAAACCACTCAAACACGCTAGTACGACTCAAGGTGTTATCACCGTACACACATTACAACTTGTCATACTGTTCTGTTGCAGGTACAGCAAGATTTAGTATTCACTGGTTGCTCCATGATGACTGACAAGAACACGATATACACGGTAATGTTCTGCGCAGAAACTAACAACTGTTCGTTCTAACCTTGACCACGTCCTATTGATAAAACTGTGAATTATTATATGTTGCTTTATATTTGATACAGCGTCAGTCGGGAAATAAAACTGCTAAACCTCGCACAGATTGGTTATCACTGCAAGTTGTAACGTGCGATTTCTTACGCCTGGTTGATTGGCATTTAAATTTTCAATACAGCATTTTGGATTGCATACTTAAGCTTTTGACTAATTCATAATTGGCCTTGTGGAAGTTTCGTGTCATCTACTCATGTGTTTCCGGTTCAGGAAATGGTGGATTTTGGCTTTTCCGTTTGAAATATAACTGTATGAGTTCTCAAAGAAGGTGCACGTGTTTTGAGTTAATTTTAGAAGTCGCTTTAAGACTTGGGAAGTTTTCCGATTTGAATTTTCAAGACACATTTGGGAAGTTCTTAGGCATCGATAGAGTGATGTGAGTTCCCGGAGAGTTGATCCCAATCTGAGTGCAATTCTTTTGAGAGAGTTTTTTTGCCAGTTAACATCTTTTGGCGAATTGGCTGGGGTTAGAATTGACAGAAATTACCAGTCATTTGTTATCAAAGAGATCCTGTGGGTTCGAGACAAGCTGAATTATCTGCCGTGCAGCGAGCGCGTACGACAGATGTGGATCGAGATAACGAGATCGCAGGTGTGTCAATTCCTTTCATATTCAATTTTTACATATAATTTCGAGGATACAAGGGGTTCCAGAAAAATTATAGTTTAATAGTAAGAAATCATAGTAAAACTTGTAATTATATACTTAATTAGTGGGTGTTTAAATTCAATTGATTTTGTATTTTGTAAATATTGGTGATAATTTTTTTTAAATACTGATAATAATTGTTAAATGGTCAACAGTATAATTAATTTTCTTTTATTGATTAAAATTCAACTAGTAAGGGGGAATAATGCGGAAGTTTTAAATCTTGATTAAGAGTGCGCCGATACTAATACCATTATATTGGTATTTCTACATCTGGGTATTTGATTCGCGAGGCCTCGAGAAACTTAAAAATACTTAGCGGGTTTGGTCGCCAATATCATTATGGTTGGAAGCGGAATAAATGCTTCGTAGTCTAGTAATCATTTCGCATTATTGAGTTCCCTATATATTAAAGAATTTTGTTTTATTAAATTATTTAACGGAAGGTACTGTTAGCCATGATTGGTTAAATACTGTTATATCTATAAAAATATCTTTATTGAATACCTATTTTAATTTCAAATGGTTGTGTCAAAAAGATTGAATTGCGTGAATCTTTATATAAATTGAAATTTTGTAATTTATTGTTGTGTTTTATTGTGTCTTGGTTTAACATAATTTACTTTGATGACAAATTGAGCAATTACCAAAGCAAGGTGGGTCAGAACTCCAGGAAGGTTCCTGTTTACCTCGTGTTATTTTCAAGGACGAAGGATATTTTAAACAGGTGGCGCCTAGGCTTATCAAACCCGCCCTTCTTCGACTGTAGCTGGTCGACCCTTGTCCTTGATACCTGGACCTTGCATCGTAAATGGTAGTTTCGGTTGTATTGCTTCTATTTAGTATAACAAAATTGTCGCCGTCGATTCGACTAGGCGTTACAAAGTAGGAAGCAGGACATGGGAGTTGTATATTATATCCCTAGATGGATGTTGGAATTAATGGTGAGATGACATTGTGTATATCATTTGGTACGTATTTAACGATTTATCACAAACAATATTGAAATGAACATTATGTAGAAGTAAACAATTGCGAAATCAGTTCGCGATACCGTTATATCCTAGCGGTAAGAGCCTTGCTTTATGCGCAAGTTGTTCTATTTAATCAGCAATTCTTTATTTTTAATTGCAATATCACAGATCTGCAATTCTACATATCAAATCAAACATGAAAAATTACAAAGCCAAAAACTTCACAGTTTACGTTCACTTTCTTCTTCTTCTTCTCTATGCCATATCTTCTTTACATTAGTAAACTGAAATTAAATGGTTATTTTTAGTTGACTATTCTGTACTATAAAATACAGATATAATATATACCTTTTTACCATATGTATAACATTTCATCAACTGTAAAATTTTTCGCTATGTAAACTTTCATATTTCACTGGACGCATTCTTACGGCACTTCTTTGCAAGTATGTAACATTCGAAATTAAAAAATATTAATCAATTAGAACCTATTGGGATTTTAAATAAGGCTCTCACCGCTAGGCTACTATGGCAACGTGCAAGATGGCGCAAACGTGTTCACCAACATATTGTTAATTTGAATATTACTTTAATAATTAACTCTTAATTGTGATAAATAATAAAACAGTCTGTTATCAAGTAATGCAGAAAAATGCTGTGTCAATTTACGGTGATTACAAATTTATCTAACATACAATACAACTTGAATTTGATATGATCCACGTAAACATGATAGGTTTTGCTGATTATAAGCGATTTGGACAAAACATAAATATTGAATTGAGCAATTTTGTATTTCTCAGAAGTCCATATACGTTCCCACAGTTTGAAAAGTCGGAGAAACTGATTCCCTGTATTTGCTAGCTCTGAAATTATGGAAAAATATTCACTTCATCACTTATATACGTATAAATTCAGATTAAAGTTTAAACACTGAACAAGTACTGGTTTTCTATGCTCGATAGTTCCAATGATTGATTAATTCATTAGGAACGTAATGTGATTTAAATTTAAGCACTGATTTAATGTTTAATTAATAACATACTTGTCAACATCGTTTGTTAGTAGCAAGTACGTAAGTACTACATTCACCTTATAAGGCTCAAGCATAATATATCAAATCGCAGCAACAAACCTAGTTTCAATGTGTGAAAATATCAACAAACTAATTTACGGATTAGTGTTTATTGTTTACTTTTTATGATTTCTCTCCTCTGGCAGGTTACGTTTGACGTCATTGCGTATTACCTTCTGGTTCAAGCACAAAATACTAAAAATAAATTCCTGTTCTTAATTTTCTAAAGATTTCGCATCAAAGAGACACTTTATGGAAAATAATTCTCGAAGTATGGATTTAGAAATAGCAAATTCTTTAAATTTACGAATCTCGAACTATGGAGTTCTCCGAAAGTCCCATTACTTACCAACATGAAAAATTCAGAATAATTTACTCATTTCTTTTATTGTCTAGTTATGTAACTTCGATTTGAATTACTAGCAAATCTTGCTTCCTCTGACGTAATTATTTCAAAATTGCAGCTACAGCAAGCATTATTAATTAAAATGTCTTGCAATGTGTTATTTGTCTTGAGACGAACAACCCGACGAGAAGTGCAGCTTCATTTGCAAACTTAATTAGCTGCAATTATTTTTTGAGTTGAGGAATAAATTTGTGTTTGCACATCGGATTTGTAGACTTCGAATCTTTCTGACGTAGATGTGTACAAACAAATTTAAAGAATGTCCGAAGATAATGAAATTTATCACGCTACAGGAGCGTCAATGTTACTTTTGACGTCATTACGGCTATAGAACTGGTAAAAAGTACAATATGCGATATTCATATTCATGAATCTATCTTACATAAACATCTCTGTTGAAGTAAAACTATGATTTACCGATACCCATTATATCCATTGTCATCACAGAAAATTATAAGCCAACAACACAATGAGTTATTGTAATAAATTTGGGTCAAATATAGCACTTATTTTAATTTTACGTGATGATCCCGCGGTTGACATTGGTACTACAGTAGTGACCGCCTATAATGAACCCGGTTGTATTGAACTCTCATTTATAATAAATCATTACAGATGGCCGAACAAATAGTTCGTTAAGATTGATGCACATATTTTCGCTTGTAGCGAACTCGCGTTTTGCGTATATTAAACTTTTCTATGTAATAAACCACATTTTACATTTCAAATCGTAAAATGTGTCGGTTATAATAAACTTTCTTTGCCGGGAATCGTAAAACGGGAATTCCTAAGAAAGTCCCTTTGGTGGATTGGTGAATTTGATGACGATGATGAACTCCCCGTTAAGCGAGTGGCTCAAGAGAACTGATCTTGACAATGTTGGAAATAATGGCGATGATCTACTTCTAATTGCGCATTTATTGGATGTAATAAATTGCGCCTATAATGAACCGTTTTTGATGGCCAGTAGTGGTTCATCACAACCGGATACTAATGTATTTTTATTCATAGAACTATGAATCAGCCTCAGATATTAACGATTGAGTTTCGATAATGGGAAATGCTCCGAAGCAATTCAAAACGAAAATTAAAACATTTAATATACACAGGTGAAACTTACAAACTTGAATATTTTAATCAAAAATTGTAAACCATCTTCAGATTATATTCACGAAAAACATTTTTGTGTTAATCAGTAATTACAACTCAGCCTAATCTACCAATATTAAAGTACATAATATAGTGTAAAGAATACTGTTTCACTTTATTTTTCTCGGAAGAAGGATAGATTTTACGGTGCCAGATTATAATTATCATAACATCGTGCTGCCGGGTGTCAACTGCATTTCTGTGTACACTGTCCAAGCAGTACTGCAATACCCTGCTGTTGAGTATACCAAGGCGAGAGCTAGAGTTCTGAGGCCTGAAGCTCTTGCTCCTTAACCACCAGAAAGTTTGTGCAACGTCGTTTCTGGGTTTTGATTTTACAAGCAGTTTTGCGCAGGTGCTGCTTAAAGGTCGTTGAACGGTCTAAGGCAGAGGTCGCCAACCCGCGACCCGTGGGCCACGTAATGTTTCGTAAAAACCTTATCGTACCGTTTGCGGCATTTGAATTTGTCACTTATTTTTGTTTTTTACTCGTAGTTTTAAAATTATTATTCATGGAACTTTGAACTTTAAATCGGGAGGTTAAAGAATTGTTACTACCCAGGAGATGGTGTAGATTTTTGTACCACTTTTCCTCCCCACATCTCTCTTGGGTAACCAACAAATTTTACTTTTTATCGTTCTTTATTTCAATATCGATTTATTTAAACAAAACAGTATGAAATTGAGTAACATAACGTAAAATTATGACTACGTAAGAAGCAATTTACCAACATGGGTAGAAGATTGAAAATTTTGCAAGGCTTTGCTTCGAAGGCTAATTGTTTGCTGTCACATTTCGATTAGTGATTATAAAATTGTGAATCTGTGACATGATACGCTAGAACCTGTGACAACCCCAACAGCCCGCAAGTACTCACCGGAGGGTAGTGACTGCCACCACGCCAGCTGGCACACGGAATGGAGAGTGCATACCTGGAGGCTCGCCACCCCGGTTCCAATGCTTCTCCCGTTGGAGTGGATATAAGATTTCGTGGATCAATAAATATACCACCTCGCGATTTAAGCGCTCAGATGGGGTCATTGGTTTCATGGGTAAGGTTACAAAAAACCCTTTTCTTAACCTCTCACCTGTCCCATGACGCCCGCCTCCCATCTACCCGCCACCACTTATTGGGTATTCAAGTGACCCAATCACTCGGAAAGGTTGCCGACCCCTGGTCTGAAGGAGCCCCCAGATTCTTTTCGAGGGAGTTATACCTCAGTTGGTCTCTGAACTCTACACTCGGGGAGCAATTGACTTGCTTGTTATTGAGGTGAAAATAGGAAGTTTCAGTTTTGCTTAAACTGGATTTCAGTCGTCACGTTTTGAAGAATACATCTAGTTCCTATAAGTCCCTGGTAAGTATATTTTATCATGTTTGATAGTCCCTGGCTTACAAAGGTAATGTCGTCGGCGTTGATGTGTTTCTTTGAGATAGTATTCGGTAGGGTAGCACATATCTTTGGGCCAATCCGTCACAGAGTGTACATATGCGACTTGTTTTTCCATTCAGGCGAACCTCAAGAAATCTGATGGAAAGCATTTTGTTCAGGAGGCTGGCCAATATTTTACAGGGTACCATTCACAGGTGTTTCAGTAACATACCCTGTCTCTAGACGGTGCCGTATGCTGAAGACTGATCGACCAACACAGCAACTGATTTGTTCCAGGTTTGGAAACCGCTTTCAATGTGTGCTGTAACTTCTTTTAGATCTAAATCCGGCTTGCTATATAGGTAGTAACGCCTCTACTGCCTGTTTTTATATGATTGTGTATGAGTCTGTACAGCAGCTTATAGCACACGCTCAAGAATGCTATTGGTCTGTAATCCTAGAGCTTGTTAACTTTCCTTTCCTTGTTTTAATATGGTAACCATTTTGGTTTTCTTGAGGAGAGGTGCTACACACCCAGATCGTAAGATGTTATTACTAAATTTTGTTAGTCAGATTAGTGTTCGAAGTCCTCCACTTTCAAGGATTTTGGGAACACTCCATCTAATTTTAGCCGCTTTCCCTATTTTCATTTCCTGAAGAGCCGCGGTAACTTACGCTAGGGAGAATTCTGTGAAGAACAGGGTGTCAATTTTAGCCGCTTTCCCTATTTTCGTTTCCTGAAGAGCCACGGTAACTTACGCTATGGAGAATTCTGTGAAGAACAGGGCGTTCATCTGCTTTGTTTAATTTTGCTTTGAGGTGATTTTTTATTTCTTTGGTTGTTCCGGGCGTTTTGCGTTAGTAAAACAGGTAATTCGGTTAGCCACATAACGGGAGCTAACTCTTATGACCGCTCAAAGAGGATTTCGGCGTAGTGCCGTATGATTTTTTCGGCGGTGTCCAGCCTTTCGAGCTGGGGTGTTTAAAATCTATATTCTTCATGAGCGAGTGGCATATCTTTTCCGTCTGTCTGACTCTAGACATTGAAGCAACTCGTCGGACAACTCAGCCTACCCGTTAGCTTCATACTCCTCTCAGAATGAATGAAGCAAAATAGCATGATACTAAACTTGCTTTCAGCTGTTATCAGCAAATTGGATCCACAACAGCTAAAATGATCAGAATTTCGAGATGGAACCTCAATAGGCTACTTAATCAATAGCAGAAAATACTAGCATCTTTAAACATAAAAAAATCGACATATTACTTATTTCCAATTACACTTCATATATCGAACGGTACTCTGTATACTACAGTAATTATTAAAGAGTAAACGTTTTGCCATGGTCTTTTATCGTAACAGCCGTTTACTGTCGCGGCTGGTTTGGCACAGGAAGGGTTAGGCATTGAACAGTTTGGGAATAGGAACGGTTTGGCGCGGGGCAGTTGGGCGCATCGACGCAAGGACGGTTAGATGCAGGGACGATTGGGCGCAGGGGTGGTTGGGCGTAGAAACGGTTGGGCGCTAGTACGGCTGGGTGCACGGGCGGTTGGGCGTAGGGGCTGTTGGTCGAAGGGACGTTTGGGCGCAGACATATATTAAAGCGGTTTATGTTAACAAAAGTTTTGATTTATTAATAAAATTGCTGAATTATTCAATTTTATTAATAAACCATCCATTTGATAGAACAACTGATTTATTATAAATATATTCAGCAAACATAAAACAAAAATAAGCATTGTTTTATTAAACGAAATTTTTGTATTTATGTTATTTGTTCAGAAAATTACTATTTGCCCACCTCAAACTATACCGTATGCTAATGAAAGCAATTTTTATATATTATATTACTATTACGTCTACTTGGTAGTTTTCCATTCAATGACAGTGACTACTACAATTTTCTTATAGACCAATTAAATAACACCTGTTTTAAGGTATTAATTTACTAAATATCAGTACGTATTTTCTCTTAAAGTGATTATTATTTTAAAGTTTGATATACGTTTGCGCCCAAACGTTCTTGTGCCCAAACGGATTCGCGCCAAACCATTCCTGCGCCCAAACGTCTCTACGCCTAAAACATTCTTGCACCCAAACGGGTTTGCGCTAAACCGGCCTCGCCAAAACGTCCGGTTCCTACCACGCCGTACACTCCCTTCTAATGGCTATAAAAATTTCCTAACTCTTGAAAACAAGCTTAAAGCACGCACACTAGGAATCCAAACAGATAATAATTGTAGCTATCTAACCAGTGGTGATCTTCGACTTACTGAATTTCCCTATAACAATAAGAAGTAACGTCGTTGGATGTTACCTTACTAACTTAATAATTTTATCATATTTACTTAATATTCTCTGTGAAGTAGATTGTGAATTTTCTAAGTACAAAAAAAAGTTTTATTACAGATAAGTTGCAATAAGAACTTTCTTTCTGCTGGACATCTATCACTGTTTCTTGCAATTATTAATGAGTATTGCAAACATTATTTTCTTATTTGAATTGCTTTTATCTAGGGAAGTAGAGTTAGAAGCTTGTAAGAAGTACACAATGCGTAGAAAGGAGTGTTCATGCAGACGAATTCATATTGAGATTTTAGAAGAGGTTGGAAATTGGAATGCAGGGGGCGTTGTACGTGAAACTCGCACTCTAACCTAGACGTTGCCGTTACCTCGTCTAGTGTGTGGATACATTAATATTTAACCTTCGTTTTCGTTTATTTTTAATATACTGGGTGTCCCTAAATAGCCTTAAAAGCTTCAGGTAAACTTTTTCCTTTAACATTTCTTAAAACAAAACTGCAAGAAAAAATTTGCTCTACGATGGTGTTAAAGTTCATACCTTTAGTGCAGAATTTTAGCCAAATGGTTACAAGAAATTAAGTAAAACATGTATTTGCTTAATGAGAATACTTAAATTAATTCAAAACTGCTAATTAACATTTAATTAGCAATTTAGTTCTTCGTTTAGGAGTACTGTTAAAAATCATACTTTTGGTAAAAGTACAATTTGACAACAATGCAGGTGCATGGGTATACTGTGATAAAAATTGCGAAAATCTGTTGTTTGCGTTTTGACACGTGTGTCAAGTAAATCAATTTTGAATTGACATTACGAATTCTGCTTTAAATTCGCCTTTAATTCGTGTTACTGAGTTCACTTGTATCTTGACCACCATTTTGGTGTATAAACGAGTATACGTGGATATGATTTGGATTCTTGCGAAATGTGAGGGAAACTGCAATGAGGCTGCTAGGGTTTACGCTCAGCGTTTTCCTAATAGAAGACATCCAAGCCACGTAGTAATTCGAGCTGCACATTTAGATTTAGATTTAGAGAAACTGGAAATATCCTTCCTGTTCAAAATTGTGAGAGAGGTCGACCAAGAACTTTTAGAGAAAATAACTTAGAAGAGGAGGTTCTTGATCTGGTAACTGAAGAGCCAAGTATTAGTGTGCGTGGTGTTTCTAGAGTTGTTGGTGCATCAAAAACCACTGTTCACAAGATCATAAAGAATGACTGCCTTTATCCCTACCATAAAGTCAGGGTGCGACATTTATTGGAGGAAGATTATGAAAAACGCATTACCTTCTGCAACTGGTTGTTACAGCAACATAGAAGAAACCCAAGATTTGTAAATAATATTTTAAGGACAGATGAAGCCACTTTTACACGAAATGGCATTTTTAACTTCCACAATCAACATATTTGGGCCCATGAAAATCCCCACGCCATGCATGAAGGGAATTATCAAGTTAGGTTTTCAGTCAATGTATGGGCAGGAATCGTAGATAACAAATTGGTAGGTCCTTTTGTACTACCTCAGCGATTGAATGCTAACAATTACTTGAATTTTCTAAACGACGAACTCCCAACATTGTTAGAAGATATCCCTTTATTGGTTTGCTGCGATATGTGGAGGCAGTTAGATGGGGCGCCATCCTATTATGCGGCTAGAACGAGAAACTGGCTTAGAGAATTCTATCCAAGAAAATGGATCGGCCGCGGAAGTACACTGGTCTGGCCTCCAAGAAGCCCAGATTTAACACCACTGGATTTCTTCTTGTGAGGCGATTTGAAAAACATGGTGTGTGTGACGCTAATTGAAAATGAAGAAGAGCTAGTACTTCGTATTCGTGAAGCAGCAGCAACCGTTAATGCAGCAATGCTCCAGCGTGTCCAACAGGCCATCGTTACGAGGGCAGTCAAATGCCGTGAAATTGGTGGCAGAAATTTTGAACATGTTCTGTGAAATGAAATAAGTTATTTTTTTACAACGCACTGTATCCTAATTTTTAATTTAAACATTTCAACTGTTGGCCTACTGATTTTAGCTTTTTCTAAGTACTAGCATCAAAAGTGTTGCCAAGTTTCAGATTCTTTAACTGGCTCTTATGAGGAAACTAAGCGCGAAAGGAAGTTCCTGTTTGCAATTTTGAGGTCTATATCGGTTGTAGAAAAAGTTTACCTGAAGCTTTTAAAGCAACTTAGGGACACCCTGTATACAATAATTTTTAAGTTGGAAAAGTCTAAGTTGTTTAATGCAGGGACCTCGGTGGAGCAGTGCGGATACATGTTGCCACTCGAGGTCGCACGAAATTCGATCCGATCGGTCGAGGTTCGAATCCCGACTGGGACGACCGCATTTCGCTTATTTAAGTTTAGGGTGCATGTTGCATGAATGGCTAGTGTGCAAGGAACGCCCGCACCCCCCTGGAGTAATGCGAAAGCGGTTCGGGAGAGAGGCGGTAGTATGAATGAATGAAAAAAAAGTTGTTTAATGCATAAAAGTCCCGACTTGCCAACAGAACCTACGCCACTGCCCATAAGCTGACTACAGCTGGCCGGTAAGATTTCGGTAAGTCATCAGCTCATCATGTACTTCTTAGAGTTTTCTACCTCTACTTGTATTGTGTATTTAATAAAATAAATAATGACACTATTTGCTTGATGTATCCCTACAAATGATTCATTACATCTTTCCTTGATGAGGCTACTAAATAATTATCATTCAATTACTTTTTACTAATTAGATGTAATTTGTAATTGTAATTAAAATACTTGTTTATTCATCGTAACTGTAAAGTAATCGCAGTTTTTGGTCACGGTATCTATAATTATCCTTAATTACACTTTCATTGCATGTAATTGTAACTGTAATTAACTATTTACTTCTTCTTCTTTTCTGTGTGACCTTCATATTTAAATCTTAAAATTTATATGTAATGTATACTGACGATAAACATATATACGTTCGTCTCCTCATCACTGATATTTTTATGTCTGTCGGAGGCAATCATAAACTTGTAGTACTGAAAAATACAATCTTGTTGAAGTTTTTCCAGCGTTCATTCCTGTGTTGTACAACTTTTTGCCGGGATTTATCCCGGTGTATAAATCACGCGAATTGGGCACGCACCTCACGTCTTTCGTATTTGCGTAACGAGAGCTAGAACAAGCCCGTGTTCATAATTTTTGATAAACTTGCCCCGTTAACTTTATGACAGTCGTTTATTCGCAGGTCGTAACATCCGTTCGTAAAACTGTCCTGCGAAATGAGAAATTTTAGTATTTTGCACTCTCTTTTGCGGAGCCATGAAAAACGGATAATTTGGCTGATTTTTGGCAAACATTTTTCCGCAACTTCTTAGTAATTTTCTGGAACGGTAATGCGCGAATAAGTTCGAAACGAATAAAAATTATGTAAGGAATTTCAAGAACAATGAACTAATCAATGGGAAGGTCGAGAAACATTTTTACACATTGACGTCAAGGTTAAATTACGTAAATGAGCGACAGACAATTGAAAAATTTTGTGTTTTCTGTCGCCGTCGAATTTAAATTTAAAATTTCGACTTCGTCCAACTTTCACTCATGCATGCATTAATGCGAGGCCAACGGTGAAACATCGAACGGATGGAAGTCGACGCTAATTTTGATTTAATATTAGGACGAATCCAAAACAATGACGTTGTGGTTGTATAATCCAAGTCATTCTTCATAATTAACTCAGCATAGAATATTATAGCCATATAAAATTATAATTCGATGTGATAAGTTAACAATTACCGTAAATTATAAAATTAGCGTTTTTTCAAGTCATGACAATCCACATTATTTTTCATGGCGTCTAATAAAATACTAGGTTTTAAAATGTAAAACCTTTATTGAATGAAATACGTTATACCGCTAATGGAAATTCAATTATGTATTGATATATTTATGATCTAATTGCAAATTATCGATAATTTATAGTGCATTAATGCATTTATACTGAACGTGTTTCGAAGTCTAAAAGAAGATTTTTATTATTCCATAACAGTACCTATGTAATTTATAGGACCGCCAGTTTTATAACAAGCTCGTTTATAGTCTTAACAACTTGCTATAGCTTTTTTTCTTCTTATACAGAGTATTTTAAGAAACCAAGGAATGATTATTGTAGTTAAAAACCTGCTAATGAATTAGAGCGATTTAAAGCACCCAACAAATGTGTTTAAAATAATTGCAGAACTATAGTTGTCAAAACTGCCAACAGCTTTCTTTTAGTCCAAGGAAAACATTTAAAAATATATTCAAATCATTTTAATGGATACATAAATTACTTTAATCCACCTCGTTCGCCGGGTTTGAATCCCACAAATTACATTTTATTAGTCTATTTTTCATGTTAGATATATTTCTCATTTTACATGAGTGTAATTGTGGTGGCCTATTTATGGTACAACATCCAGAATTATATTGCGATTTCTTAATTTTTTTATCTTTCTCGTCTTATGCAGTAGCTTTCGCTAAAATGTCTGTTATTTAATATGTCGTTTAAGGATGCCTTCTGTGTATTTCCTCATTGGTTACGTAAGGTGATTTAATGGTGATGTCCTGGGTGAACAGGAATTAATGCCTCGAAATGTTTCGAATTTTGACGTAGTAACTAATCTTTAATTGCTAGTTAATTTATAAATAACGTATAAAAATATACGTATTTCGATTCAAGAATTCCTGTTGCGAAAGTTAGCATGCCTCGATTGGTAAATTTCACCTCTTATCTCACTCGGTTTAATTTGATCATGCCAGTGGGCAGCATTTGGGATTTTCCTCTTCGCTTTTATAATCACCCTGTATAAAATATTTAAAATCCAAAATTCGAAAAATTTTAAACGGTACAATGTACACCTTTCGGCAACACATTTACTGAAATATGAATATTTAGTTGTAGGGCGACCAGACGCCCCGATTTTTCAAGATTTGTCCCCATTTTTGGTTCGATGTCCTCAAGATACATTTTCGGGACTATTGTTTGTCTCGATTTTCGGATAATCATAATTTTTAATTATCGTACCTATAGGTAATTTACAATAAAATGTTCATATTCATTAAAAGACGTTTGGAAACTTTACTTGGCGGTCCTTGTCTATTTCTATCTCCACGCAATATATCAAAAACTTCGAGCGAATCCAGAAACAAAAACCAAAAGAAAGATTTGAAAACGGAACTCCGTTCCCGTTTAAATACACCAAGTAACAGTTTATTGTTAGTAAACAATCAACAACAACAAACTGAACACTAAAATCTATGCTTCTTATATACTCGTCATGGATAACGGGCGGCTGGAGGTAAAAGCACGGTCAACACTCGCCTGCTGTACACGATACCAACGCGTACGTCACAAGCTTATTATGTTTCGACATTTTTTTCAAAGCGCTCAACCAATTGCGTTCATTTTTCTACTTTCACCCTTGGATAAGGGGTGTGGGTCTGAATGCCGACAGACGCAATCCCAACAGCTGAAATCCCGACAGCCGAAATCCCGACAGGCCACAATCCCGACAAAGCAAAATCCCGAAATCCAATAGCTCGACAAGCCAAAATCCCGACAGCCGAAATTGAAGAGTTTCGAAAAGAACAAGCGCATGTAGAAACGCAAGTAGAGGGCATAGTTCGCGGTGTACAGTTGCAAAAACGGAAGTTGTGTTCGATTAACAGAGAAAGGAGAATTTCAAGTGTTGTAGGTAATCGTAATAATTACGAAATTATGGACTATCTACGTTGTGCTGCACATAATGTAAATTTTTAATAATTTCTTAAAATTATTGTAATACCTACCTAAATTAAATTTTAATGTAATAAATGTTTAGTTATAACTCAATTCCTATGCATTTTAGTTTCTTTATTTCAGTTACACTATAAACATAACATCTAACTCGGCATTTCGGCTTGTCGAGATTATGGCTTGTCGGTATTTTGGCTAGTCGGTATTATGGCTTGTCGGGATTTCGGCTGTCGGAATTTCGGCTAGTCGGGATTATGGCTTGTCGGGATTTCGGCTGTCGGAATTGCGGCTGTCTGGCTTCTGAACGGCATCGTTGGATAAGATGTATACTAGGCGAAGGTAATCATGAAAGTTCCTTAATTATCAATATTTAATAAACTGTTATACATAATAAGATAAATTTCCGATAACATTGTGAGTTACTGTGTAAATGTTAGAAAATAAATGTAACTGAAAAAATGTGTTCCTTAGTGGTACCGATCTGGTCACCCTAGTTTAGTATATAAATTGTGTGCTGCAACTCACCACACACAACTTCTCAATCCGGCTTTGGCAACTGTAAAATCTAAATGCCTAAACCTTTCTACAGTATTTCTATCTTTCGGAGAGGACGCTACACTGTAGATTACCCGTGCTTCCACCGCAATGCTGAGGAAAAGCACGTAAGCATAGAAGTGTCGGTGGAAAGTAGCAAAAAGCGACGTTTCTTGTAGGAAACAATCTGTCTGGTAGTTGTTTAAACTGCTCTGCTTACTATTTAAACGGATTGCATACTTTGTATTGCTTTACATACAGTTTTTAAGCTGTTGTGGATATTTTTACAGCACTGTTAACTAAAGTTTGGCGGTTTTAGGTTAGATACTGTTATAAATTATTATTAATAGGATAAGATAAATAAATTAAATCAAATTTAAAGTTGAATAGAATTGAATAGCTTGCATTCCGAAATCATATTTTTATTAATTTTTTTATTTTTATAATGCATGCTAAGTTGGGCGCCAGGTGACAATTTTTAGAAACTTGTCGCCAAATATTTAAGCTGAAATGCCACGGTCTAACTGTCGAACATAAATACTCCGTCTCAGAAGTCGGTTCTATCACGGTTTACGATTATATGAGAAAACGACATTTCATACTATTTTCCAGTACGCAGCTGACTTCAGCCGAATCTTTACACGTCAGTCGCATGCAGTTCTATAACCTAAAATGCCTATAAAGATTTATGTAAAATTCGAACAGGTTTAATTATTATTTTCTGGTGTTTTTCGTAGTTCTCAGGTACACTCGTGCTTCTTGCTAGGTACGTACAATTAGTTTACCTTTCTGAAGCAATCTCTACATCCAAATGTAATTATCTTCCTAGGATCGTCCTTGACCTCAAATGTTGCGTCCCCTGCGCTATGATCAAAATCTTGTTGCGAAGTTGGACCAAATCGACGAACTCGATCCAGGATCCACTTAATTCAACATTAAATTGGTAAGTAATAGCAATTAGCTTACTCATTCTTCAAAGAAACTCGTTTTTAAACTGAACAATAAACTAGTACTTTATTTAATATAAATAAAGTTATAATTAATTTTAACTTTTTAGGAGCTGAACAAAAATGCGTGCATTCACACCAAAGTACAAAGGACGCTGCTTTTTCATTGTTTTGTCAACAGCTCTCATAACAACTGACAAAATTAACATGGAACGATGCTAAAAATACATAAAATTACTGTAAGGGCACTTGGACCTAAATACAATCTTAAAATTCAAATTTTGACAGTTAAATTTATTTTATAAAAATGTTCATATTTTAACGGCGTCACTGTTTATTCAAGTTCTGATTTTATAAGTGCACTGTACGTATCCGAAAGCTGCCTCTAATACACATTCTGCACTTCACGGCTGTTAAATACACATTTTCATTAATGTTCCGATTAATGCAGCATACCTCCATGTAAATTAAATAAATCCAGAGCTAAGCTTATATCCAAGCTCAAGGCATGTTCTAGTATCTTTCTATAGTATTTATTTCATATAGAATCTTTTAAATTAAGATTTTTTTTTATAATCGTTTCTCTTTGTTTATGCAGAAAACGAACTTGGCAGTGCTTCAGACCAAGCAAGAAGTTATCTGCGTCTTGGTCTGCCCTTTGTTACTGACCACAATGAAACCGAATTCCAAGATTTCATACAAATGTACGAGTATCCTTTATAAAATGAAATTAATCGAACTTACGAATCAAAAAATCATCACAATATATTTATTTACTTAGGTGCGGATTTGCTTCGCACTCATTTGAGGGTTTATTTATGACGATTTGTCCCTTAACACCTTAAGATCACTAATAAATGTCCGAACTTTATTTCGGGAAAACAATAATATGTAATATAACCCTGTATTTATAATTTTTGTAAAGCTGTAATGTAAGCGCCTAAAATATCTAAAGCAAGGACTATAAATATAGTTCTTGCCTAAAGGCATACGTAGTAGGATAATTGATATCGTTCAGCTGACTGCCTTTGTGTTTATTAGCTTTTCCTAAATATATGTGCAGTATCATTTTTCTTGTCTTTAAATATTATTTCTTCTTCTTCTTCTATGTTTAGGCCAGTGGCCTGCTAATTATCTACAATGAAGTAGGTTCTGCGAGCCCTCTTTGCACATATGCCAAGCAGGAGGCTAACATTCAATATAATTCTCCATTCTAATATTAGGCACTCAAAACTTTAAGTAATTACTCTCTTAGTACAGAATATCATTTTTGCACTGTGTTCTCAGTTTTCTTAAAATTAGTAACCTTCAAAGAATCAAGCTTACGCTTTTCCTGGTGACGATCGACAGTTTATTGTAAACAAACTTTCTAATCCGCGTCGGTTTAAGATGTTGTCAGTTTATAGCCGCCCATGCAAACACTACTTCAAACTGCGAGAGTAATTTCAGCATTTATAAAACAAATTACAATCTTTATCACGTAAAAATAAAAATTCTGATCTGGTGAACTTATTCCTTCTTGTCACCTTCATGAAAACCCTTTTAATCACTTTAAAAAGAGGTTTAATTTGTCTTAAAATGGCCATCTGTTAGAGAAAGAGTTTTCGAGAAATAGATAGGAAAACTTTCACTTCAATTTGACGTAGGGCCTTTAGGTCTCAAATGTAAACCCACTCCCTGTACATAAATTCGTTCCCTTGCTGCGTTAAGTCAAAGCTACACACTTACGAATTTATTGCAAGTGATGCTGACCCTTAAAAATTTATGGCAAGTGCCCTTACGAGTCCCATAATTTACTCTAAGCTTAAACCCTCTCCCATTTTCCCCGAACATAACCTGTTAATTAGGTAATACAAGCTCAGTTACCTCCTAAATTTTTAGGGCCTCTTTGATATATGCTTAATTTCCATTAGTATTAAAAAGAATGTAATGATACGTGGAAAATAAATATATTAGATTTATCCAACTTTTAGGGTAATGCCTCTTATGATAAAATGAATTTGGAAGTTCTAGCACATAGCTTATATTCCCCAACCGGTCGATTTATAAAGGTTTTTCTACGTTCCCATTTTCTTAAGAGTTTATGACGATATTCTAATGCTAGTGTTAGTTTTATGAGTCACGCGATATCGTTCTCTCTCCTCTTTATATGCTGCAGATATTCGCCATAGCTATTGATAATACTGTTTTCTCAAAATTATTATGACAGAATTTTGCGTCTGTCAACAGTTATGATTATGTGGGGCCCAACAAAATCCAACGTAACTGTTATGCAATACAATTAACTACAACTTATGATGCACACTGATTTCAATATTCTCCATGAAATATTTTTTAGCACAGTCGTTTATACAATTCCTAGACTAGAAGACTAAATGCATTTCTACACTTACATTCTTTTAAAGGCGATGCTATTTACATATCAAGTTTATGACTGACTTTCATATTCATTTACTTACACCTGTGAGTGTCTCATTTCCTGGATGCTATATAAAATTTTTAAAAATGTATGCAAAATAGCATTTGGTTTGGATAGTTATGACACTAACATTATTTGGTCGGCGGTTTATATTGCAAAATATACGCACATTTCGTCTCATTTTTATAACATACACACTCTTTTTGAAGATTTATAGCATTAAGCTCGTGAAAATTTGCAAAAAAAGTACTACTCTTTTTCTTGGATGATTTATATCACATTCCAGCTTTTACAACACCTTCGGATTTAAGCAAAACGTCCATAAATGATTGTATTTCCACGAATAATCAAAACTGTCTTTGAATGTCTTTAATATTATAATACGACGAAATATTTTGGTATATTTATAGTTTTCTTCCTGAAAGAAGTCTTTGAGATACATGTATTGTTATATATTATTATTAATGAGATAAGATAAACAAATCAATTAATTAAATCAAATTTAAAGTTGAATAGAATTGTATAGTTTGCATTCCGCAATCATATTTTTATTAATGTAAGTATTTATTTTTATAAATTAAGGTAAGTTGGAAGCCAGGTGACAATTTTTTAGACTTGTCGTGAAATATTTAAGCTGAAAAATACCACGGTCTAAATGTCGTACATAAGTACTCTGTTTCAGAAGTCGGTTCTATCACGCTCTACGATTATATGAGAAAAAAAACATTTTATATTTCCCAGTACGCAGCTGACTTCAGACGAAATCTTTAACATGTCAGTCACATGCAGTTCTCTAACCTAAAATGCCTAAAAAGTTTTATGTAAAATTCGAACACGTTTAAATATTATTTTCTGGTGTTTTCAGTAGTTCTCAGGTACACTCGTGCTTCTTGCAAGGTAATTATAATTAGTATTCCTTTCTGAAGCAATTTCTACATCTAAATGTAATTTTCTTCCTAGAATCGTCCTTGACCTCAAATTTAGCTTCCCGTGCGCTGTGATCCAAATCCTGCTGCGATGTCGGACCACCAAATCGACGAACTCTAATCACGATCCACCTATTTCAATATTAACTTGGTAAGTTATATTAACTTACTCTTTCTTCAAAGAAACTCGTTTTTAAATTGAACAATAATCTAATACTTTATTAATATAAACAATGTTAATTAATTTTAAATTTTTAGGAGCTGAACAAACATGCGTGCATTCACACCAAAGTACAAAAGGACGCTCTCCCTTCATTGTTTTATCAACAAGTCACATAGCAACTGACAAAATTTACATGGCAACGATGCTAAAAATACATAAAATTACAATAAGGGCACTTCAAAATTCAAATTTTGACAGTTACAATTATTTTATAAAAATGTTCATATTTCAACGGCGTCACTGTCCATCCAAGCTCTGATTTTATAAATGCACTGTACATTTCCGAAACCTGCCTCTAATACACATTTCGCGCTTCACGGCTGTCTAATACACATTTTCACTAAATGTTCCGATAAATGTAGCTTACTCCCATGTGAATTAAAAAAATCCGGAACTAAGCTTATATCCAAGCTCAAGGCATGTTCTAGTATCTTTCTATACTATTGTCTTTTAATATAGAAACTTTTAAATTAGAATTTTTAATAATCCATTCTCTTTGTGATAGATATATGCATAAAACGAACTTGACAGTGCTTCAGACCAAGCAAGAAGTTATGTGCGTCTTGGTTTGCCCTATATTAATGACCACAATGGAAGCGAATTCCAAGTCTTCTCTTCCGTTTTTTCCTGATTGCTTGCCTAACTTTATTGCGTAAAATAATCTGCATTCATTGTACGACTTTCTGGAAGGAAATAAATAGAGTACACCTTAAAAAATCCCAAAACTATGTTGCCATCACTTTACCAGCTGACAACACAATATATGGTGCGACACCACTGCATGCTTGTATGTTTTGACTCGGAAGTAAAAATTTGTACGCAGATTTCATCAGTTACAATTGTTACAATTAAGTCCAACAATTCATTTCATTCTCTCTCATATCGCTGCAGTAAAGAAGACGCGATTTCCAAACGATTCAAGTAGTGGAACATACCAAAGTTTCACAATGCATACTAATTATCAAATACACATACACATAATTTGATTATATAGACAATATGCATAGTTTGTTTAAATATTCACTGAATAGCAAACAGATAAACGGGCGAACAGTTAGACCTAATGGTAGGTACTTCGACATAAAGTCTGGAAGTGACTCTTGTATATAAGCTAGTTGATTAGACTCAACAATTCTTGTTAAATAGGCAGTATTATGTTACGGATACATTATAATATGCGACTAAGAAGTTAGGTTTTACATATGCGGATGCTACCGCTCAGAACATTAAAGATTGATCAATATTCTACTCAAAACTCATGTTATATATAATATGAGTCGAATTGAATCATATATTATTTACGAAAGCTATTAGAAGTATGGCTTTAAGGCTTAAACAATCGATTGTACTATGTAATTATACAAAATATTTTAACAAACCATTATCGTGATAATAACAGATATATGCAATACTTTGAAATATTATGTGTACAGTCGAAATACGTCGTATTTGAATTATATCTTCTAGGCAATGGCAAACTAGCGAGGTATTCTGCCTAGTAACTCTCTCTGAAGTAGAAGTGTTTACACTCGCCGTGGTTCGGCACACGTTAAGCTGTAGGTCTTGTCTGTGGTAGTTTAAGATATGTATAGAAAAGGAGATCGTTTGGTCTTGTGTAAAAGACAAAGCACTCGACGAGAGACTGCGAGAGAGAGAGCGCGCTATGGTTTTATTTAGGACTTTGAATAAGACAGGATTGATGATGATGATGATTTGAAAGAGCGAAATCTAGGACGCGGTTTTCCAAGCATCTCTATGCACTTAGGCCATATGACCCATTGTACACCCTAACTAAGAATTTTGCCTATCTGGAGTAATTCCAACTCCAGTAGTGATTTTTAACGTGTCACACATCGTAGTGTGGGGGACCTACGGCTTTACTTCTTATCCGACAGTAGGCGCATTTTCAGATTTTTCCCCGCTAGAAAAATCTCGCCGACCTCAGCCAGGTTCGATCCCGCGTCCCTCGGATCTAAAGGCAGACGCGCTGACTACTAGAACACCGAGGCCGGCATAAGACAGGATTACAAATATTTTAACAAATCCGAATTGTAAAACAATATGACGGAGTATAATAAAGCTATAAAATGCCGGTCAATACTCATATGTCCATTCCTATATGATTTTTACCATGTTCTGCAGACTCTTCGACGATCTACTTGTCCAATAGTTTCCTGAATATTGTCAATAATTTATAAACGAAATACGTTCGTTTCTGAATGCTACACTATCGTTTTCATTTTATGATTACGCTTTTACTATATAACGTATAACCGCATCCTTCCTGGCCTGTAAAATAAAATGCTACTTCCATATTTTTGTAGGATGTAATTCTGATTCTTCAACATTTATGATAAGCGACAGTTTCATATGAAATTGTTCTACTTTAAAAAAATATGAGTTGATCCGACATTATATTCTACTTTCCTCTTCTTCATATGTTTCACTTTCACCTGCACATATGAAAATTGTAACACACAATTCTACTTTTTTCTTTGACATTTCATGTAAAATTAAGTGCACTCTTAACAGACAGTATTTCTCAACTTATCTTCCTACGATTTTTAGTAGATTTAGATTTTTATTAATTACACACACAAATTCTTCAATTAACCGATTTATAAAATATTTTTCTTTCTCTACGCTATTAAGACATATTTGCGTATTCTCCTTGATGCCTTATGATAACCTTCTCTGTGTTCTCAAGGTTTATGACAGCTGATCTTGACATTATTTAGGCTTTACAAATTTCTCTTTATTAAATATTGCATTCGTGTTCATACTTATAGCAGATAATTACACTTTTACCCATAACATTAGTTTAACCACGAAGAAACACTTTTCAATACTATTTTGTCCTTGGCTTTAATTTCTGGTTCCCACGGAAACAATCGGCCAACAAAGAATCTTTTGTCCAATCAAAGAGGCAGCCAAGACTCTACGCTTAAATAATTACATTCAACTCCATTAGATTTCGGTTAATTAAAACCCGCAATGCGTTTAGAGGCTGGACACGTTCCCCGACTGCAACGCTGCTTTGAACCGCCGATACGCAGTCGGGCGACAGGATCATTAAGATGCTACACGCATACTTGGGATAATTTGCAATTCGAAGCCAGGCGACTCGCGAATTAATAGCGCTAGATCGGGGAACTCCGATATGAATGGCGGCGAAGTGCCAGTATCTATAAATTCACTTCGTCACTGTCACATACAAGGCAAGTTGGGAACGTTAGCTCTAATATACGAGCCTTGACGGACGAAAAGTCAAACACCAACTCCTCCAAACTATTGCAAATGTACCATATAATGTTTACTCTCGCTGAAGTTAACCCTCGACCAATGAGACTCATCGTTATGTGCAAGCTCGTGTACAATTGTACTGCTATGTCTTGGGAGTTTACTTGACTAAATGGTAATGATACCACGGTTCGGTTAGGCAACAATGACGTACAGTAGCGGCTCGCAAGGGAGACTGTATGGCCGATAGTAAGTCATAAGTAATTTATTTGCAAATAATGCCAGTGGCGTACAAATTAATATCACATGTCCTAAAAAGACCCAAACATGACAAATTCCAAGATTCAAAATTCACATATATACAGGTACAGTACTCAAAAATACAAAATTAACTACAATCATTTACCTACATACAATACGTTACATACAGCATAAAACCATGGGTGACTATAATACTAATAACTATACTAGGTACTTTAGGTATTTAGAAATTCGTCAAGCGTATAGAAAACGTTATCAGTTAAATACAACTTTAGCTCAGTTTTGAAGGGTTTTAAGTTATCTCTCATTTTAATGGATTCAGGAAGCTTATTGAAAAGTGTAACGGATTTGAACATGTAGGACTTAAAATAAACTGAGCTTTTGGCATTATCAACCCGTAACAAGTTATTTCTTGTATTATAATTGTGAATATCGGAATTATGCAGGAAATTATATTTATTATTAAATACGAATAGTGAAGTTTCGTAGATAAATAGATTAAAAATTGTCATAATACTCTGTGCTTTGAAAATAGGCCTACAACTGTCTCGACTATGCATTCCAAAGATGATTCTTAAAGCTTTTTTTTGTAATTTTAGAATATTTGATAGATAAATTGAGTTTCCCCAATAAAATAACCCATATCTAAGTATGGATTCCAAATAAGCAAAGTATATGGTACGAAGAGTTGATGTATCACAAATGGGTTTAAGCCTGCGTAGGCAATAGTTGGCTTTATTCATTTTTACGATAACTTCATCGGTGTGTTCTTTCCATTGAAAATGCCGATCAACAACTATTCCCACAAATTTCGTCGAATGTACGCTATTTGAATTAATGTTATTTATGCGCATTATGTTCGAGAAGTCATCGGTATCTCTGTCACTTAGATATGGCATCAGACAAGTTTTATCAATATTCACTAGCAGATGGCTTGCATTGAACCAGTTTTGAATATCATAGAGTACTACCATATGTACAAAAAATTTTTAGATAAAGGGTGGCTTTGTATGTCAGAACGTATGTCGCACTTTGAAACTGCTTTTAAATTGAGGGGATCGAGGGTTTATTTTCAAGTAGGTACATATTACAATAAATGTTCAAAATGTCCACCGTTTTCATCCAAGCATAAATTTACACGCCTTTTCATGTTATCAAATGCGTTTTGGAGCATAACTGGTGTGATATTGGCACATTCTTCAACTATTCGGTTGCGCAACTCAAGAAGTGTGTGAACTGGAATTTTAAAAATTGTGTTTTTCAAATGCGGAAAAACAAAGTAATCAAGAATAGTCAAATCTGGTGATCTCGGCGGAAATTCTGGTTCACAACGTAAACTGATCAGGCGATCGTCGAAAAACTGACGCAAATAAGCAATGGATTGTGGAGTCGTATGGGAAGTGGCACCGTCTTGTTGAAAATATCCATGTTGTAGCTCATCGTCATGAAGTTGGTGTGTGAAGGGGTTTAAGATATTGTCTCGATATCTTTGAGCATTGACGGTTTCTTCAAAGAATATGGGAATTAATCGTCTTCTAGAGACACCTATCCATAGATCAATTTTCTGGGGATGTAACGGGGTCTCACAAAATATATGAGTGTTTTCAGCACTCCACATCCTCATGGTTTGTGAATTAATATACCCTGATAAATGAAACCATACTTCATCTGTAAAGAATGTTAAATCCAAGAGGTCATTGTTATTCAATAAATGTTGAGTGAACCATTGGCAATACAACACGCGCCTGTTATTATCACCCGGTAACAATTCATGAGTTGTCTGCATCTTGTAAGGAAATAGACCAATGTCTCTTCTCAAAATTGTTCTACGGGTACCTACAGACACAGGAACTTGTTGTACGAGTCGGCGCAATGATGTTGTAGGTGCTTCATTCATAATCTCTTGAACATTTTGAATGGTCTCCTCTGTACGGACTGTTGGCCTTCCACTTCCGCTCTTCCGTGTTACGCTTCCTGTTTCTCTAAATAACCGCACACAATTTCGTACCACATTAAAAAAGTCGGCCTCCAGAAACACAAAATCAGGAAACTGTTGTCGCAATTCAACCATACAAGGGCGGGTACTGTAAATCCATTCCCCATTTTCAAGATTTCCATTGCGAAAATAAGATTCAACGATGAATCGCTTATGTATTTCTGTAAACACCATTATTAAATTAAATCTGATTAAAACTGACAATTAATTGTCATAAAATCATCAAAGACCGACGTATTGAAGTACAAAGCCACCCTTTATCTAAAATTTTTTTGTACATATGGTAGTTTTAGATTATCCAGTAGCTCTGCAATGTTCCTACCATGAACATTTACGCTAGTGTCATCCGCGTACATTGTTACAGCAGCTGCGTTTTTAATGCTGGTTGGGAGATCATTTACATACACAAGAAACAGTAGCGGCCCTAGAACTGAGCCTTGCGGTACTCCATAGTGAACGTTAGCAGGGGATGAGTAATATTTTTTCATTTCGTTATTGCAATTCAAATAACTAATTTCAACAATCTGCTGTCTTCCGGTTAAATATGATTTTAAAAGTGACAAGGCAACTCCACGAACACCGTAATATTCTAATTTTTCTAACAGAATGTCATGATCTACGACGTCAAACGCTTTAGATAGGTCGTAGTTTAAACTAATTACTAGTTCGTTCTTGTTAAGGCCACGCTGTGCATCACTTAATATATCATGCAGAGCAGTGGATGTTGATTTCCCCCGCACGAATCCATGTTGGTTGTGAGAAAGATAATGATTTGTTTCAAAAAAATCTGATAGTCGATTTTTTATAACAATTTCAAAAATTTTTGATAGAACCGGTAATAAAGATATTGGCCTATAGTTATGGACTAAGTTCTTATCATTTTTTTGAGGGTAGGAATAATTTTAGAAAATTTAAATTGTTGAGGATAATGTCCAGAGATAAAACAGCAATTTACGAGGTAGGACAGTATTTTGGAGATAATCTCCGAGGACAATTTGATAATTTGTGTTGGAATACTATCAGAGCTAACAGCACTTGTATTTTTTAGAAGGTGTATTATATTATGTATTTCCTGGGGGGTGCTTGGTGTAAGAAATAAAGAGTTAGCATTATTTAATTTCAATAATCGTAGTTTATCAGTAGCTGTATTGTTATTATTATTGGGAATATTTGCAATATAAGTGGAAGCTAACTTTGCGAAATAATCGCTAAACGCATTTGTAACTATCAAGGGATCTTCAGTAATAGTTCCGTCTATATTTAGGTTTATGTTATTATGAAAAGGTGTTGATTTATTAATTTCTGTATTAATTAGTCTCCATGTTGTTTTGACAAAATTATTAGATCGCAAGATTATAGACTGGACATACATTTTCTTAGCTGTTTTGCAGATCTTCTTAAAGAGTAGGCTAAACTTGATGTAATACGATCGTAATGTAGAATTGGGGAAAATTTTCAAAATTATATACAGCTCTCTTTTCGTTTTCGACGAAATTCTTATACCGCGAGTTATCCAGTTTTTAGACCTTTTTACTGATGAACGCGTTAATGGATACGCTTTATCAAACGCATCTAGGAAGATGTCATAAAAATTCTGCATTTTTTTATCGATGGAAATATTATCATCGTATAGAGTTTCCCATTTTTTATTATGTAATAGATTTAAAAATTTGGTATTGTTTACCGAGTTGTAATTCCTAGTCCATTTCGAAACTTTATCACTATCGTGTTTAGTGACCGGTATGCTTAGAAGTTGGGCATTATGATCTGAAAAATCGACAGTAGTGTTAATGGTTCTCATAACATCTACCGGATAAATATTTGATAGAAAGTTGTCAATGCAAGACTCAGAGACCGAGGTGACTCTCGTTGGTGTCCAAATTTGGGGAATAACATTAAATGATTGTAATAATGATATGAACTTTTTCCCCTTGTTGAATTGTCTAGAATATCAATATTAAAATCACCACAAATAACAATGTTTCGACAAAGTTTATGATGTTCTAAAATATGTTCCAATTTTTCAAAGAAGATTTTTATATCGCCATCCGGAATTCGATAAATACAGATAATTATTAGATTATAGTCATCCATGTGTACAGCACAACATTCAAATGATAATTCAGCACATAATTGTAAATGACTATCGATAGGTGTGAATTTAAGGTGCTCTTTAACAAAGATAAGTGCACCGCCGCGCAGATGAGCAGTTCTGCAGAAGCAAGTAGCTAATTTATACCCTGATAAGGATACACTATTATATTGCAATTGCTTGAGCCAGTGCTCTGTAATACAAATAACGTTTAAATTTTTAAAATTTTCTAAAAACACTTCAATATTTAAAATTTTGTTTGACAGCCCCTGTATATTAATATGCATTATCGAAAATAGTTTTGTACTGACCCTAAAAAAGCAGAGAAGTCCGTAAGGTTTAATTCCTTAGGTATTTTATCAGTGTATAAAGTTGTTTTCTCCGTTGAAGAATTTAAAACATTATCACAGTTTGGGGAGTTCTGGTGTCCATGATAGAGTTCTTGCTCTATGATATCCGAAAGGTCGGGGTATAAGTGTTTGGTTGATTTCTTGTTTTTGTTCACTTGTGTTCCTTTTTCACAACGGTTCGCAGATGGAGGTATTTTAATGTGTATTAAATTGTCACGAATTACATAACGGGAATCTGTTTCAAAGTCAGGCACAAAGTTATACTGTGTATACTCAAAATCCGTCAGAGAACTTATGATGGCTGAGCACATTACAGATTTCCCACGTTTGTTAAGATGAATACCTTGTTTATTGAAATGAACATCACACAAGTATTTATTAATATCAATGAAATTAGCTTTAATTGCTGATTTATTAATTTGATCAACAAGCTTGCAATTATAGCTATAGATTAGTTTATTTAAAATTGGGCTGTTTTTATTTGATCATGCTCACGCACTGATTTTACCAGTGATTTGTAACGCTCTATTAAAGAATGGAAAAAATGTTAAAGATGAGATTAAATGGTTTACCATTTTAACCATATAACTGTCGTTAAATCAACATCATAAGTATTGTATCTTTTAAAATACCTTATTAACCAACTAAAAATTAATAATTGGTTTATTTAAAGTTATTTTTCTACTCTATTCAAATAAATTATTTTATTTTTTCTTTAAAAAGAGAATATTTTAAAGACGTGTCTCCACCACCTACAAAATATTAATGTTCGGCTAAAATCAAATAAGAGAATGCAAAATATTAAAAGATGTCGGTTTATCTTCACAGCGATTCTGTTATTAGTGTATACAGGGTGTCGTATAACTCGCAATAAATGCCGCTCTTTAGTAGTGTATATAGTCGGGTGTCGTCTTATTATTTGACGGGCGGCCCTTCGCAGTACGAACCACCACAACACTTGTATAGTTATGTCGCTCTCTTTGTAGCTTCTTAGTTCGTATAGGCTATTAGAGCGAGCGCCAGTCTTGCAAATTGCCGCTCTAAACTTTATGAAATGCACTGCGGTGACTTGTGAAAGGAAAAGAGATAGCATTTACAGTGTTCAGTGGTTCCAAAACAGGTGACGCAAGAGAATTAATTTGGGCAAATACTAAACGCTACTACGACAAACATATTGGGCGCAAAGGTTTTACTGATGAGCAAGTTATAAAAATGTGGGAAAAAGGTTTAAATCAATGCGGTGAAAAAGAATGGAAAAATTGTGTACGACATACAGAAGATCTTATAAAATGTTGGTGGCATCGTGAAATTATAGTTGACGAGGTGGAGCCTTTAATAATTAATTTGGGTGATGATTCTTCGGACAGTGAAGACGAGGAATATAAAGACGAACACAGTAAACTGTTTTATTAAAACCAAGTGGTCCATGTTAATTAAATGC
>JABXWE010002545.1:0-19019 GCA_014611495.1 Limonius californicus | reverse complement strand
TAATTATGGGCAGAGATGTTTTGACTTGTGACATAGGATTGAGCACAGTACATAGTCATATCACGTAGACAAGGTATGTTTTTTAAATTTAAAATTTAGAATATTCAATCAATTTTGATTTCGTCCATACGTAGATTCCATGGAAGATTTTTAGAGATTTTGTGTGAGATGTAGTTTTGCCTTCAAACCTCAAACTCTTTTTAAGGAGGAAGTTAATAGAAAAGTTATATTGCATAGCTTTTTGAAAAAATAATAAATAAACTGTGTACGTAAGATAAGAATGTTTCGTGGTCGACGTTAATCTTTTGTAATGGTTTTGTAGGATATAAAATCATTTAAATAACTATCAATACATAAATGTCGTGGACTTGAATCAATTACACTTCCCGTGGTTCGGACCCACGTTAAGCTGTAGGTCCTCTATGTCTGCGGCTCACTAAATGCGCTACAGAGAAATAGAGAAGTTCACTACGTCTCGTAAGAGATAAAGCACTCGAAGAAGAAGAAAATAATCAAATACCTGTCTTTTCCTGTCAGCTATTTGACGTTCACTGCTGGATGTAAGCCATATTTAAGATCCTCCGTAGAAATACTAAATAATATCAAATATCAGTAAATATTAAAGGCGATTGAATTAGGGGACTTCATTCATTACCATGTTAGTGATATTGACCAGTGCTATTCAATTTAATGCCAAATGAAGGTCTCTAATGTAAATCGTTACTGTTAATTACGCTATCGTTATTGTAATTTTAGTTAGAAATGGATGAGCTGTGTCGGAATGTACTTTATGCACTTTTTAAACTGTAAATGCTTATTAATTACTTAGATTTTTATATTTTGCAGTAGAGACTTCGCCATTGCGACATTTTTCTCCCGATCGTTTATTTGAGAACTAACCGTTATAGTAAACTAGATTACATAACAATTAAAGCGATTTTTTTAAATTTAAACAAAAACTGCGATGGTCTAACGCATAACAATATACAAAATTAAAAGAAGTTTTATATGTTTACAGCTCACTTTTCTTAGTGTGGTGTTTGGGTTAAGGAAAATATTGAGATACATTTCTTCTTCTTCTTCAACTATTCCCTCTATGGGTTCGTCGTCTTCAGCTTCCAAAAATGTCTGTCTTCCCAATCTTTCAGTATAAGGTCCGTTTCTTCCATTATATTACTGATATATGTCTTCCATTTCAGGGGTGATTTCCTTCATCTTCTTTTTCCTTGAAGATCTTGATGAAATATGTTTTTTTGCCGTCTGCTCTCCAGTATACCTTCCAACATATTCATACCATCTCAAGGTAGGATTTTATATATTCTTCGTAATTGACGACCTGGTTTCCATTTCTTACCTGTTTGTTCTGTCATTTGTCTTCTGTGGTAACTTGTGGGCATCTCCTTAGAAAATCGAGTTCCACCGTTGTTATATCTTCCCCTGTTTTGGTTATTATTGGTTACGTTTTTCCTCCGTTTATTGCTATATTTTGCAGAATACTGCCGTAAATACGACTGTTCGTTTGTCACCTTGTAGTAATTAATTCAATTGTTAAAAAAAATGTAGAATTACAAATGTAGTTGTTCGTACTAATATAATCGCTTGAAGAAAGGTTTCTGTGTTTTCATACTCCAATTTACTACTTCTTCTCTAATCCGTATGCCCTTTCAGGAGTCGGATGTGGGTTTCTTGTCCTGCATCCACTTCCTCCATTCTTTCCTGTTTCCTGCTAGGGTTCTCATTTCGTCTACCGTCTTTCCTCTTCCTATTCCTATTTTTCGGATTTGGTCCATCCATTTTCTTCTTGGTCTTTCCCTTAGCTTTTTGTTTGGTTTTCCAGTTTCCATTATTTTTCTTGTAATTCTGTCTGGTTCCATTTTCACTATATGCGCATACCAGTTTAATTGTTTCATTTTTATTGTTTTCATCATTAGTACTAGTTTTGTTGTTTCTCTACTATTGGCGATTCTTATTCTGTCTCATTTAGTTTTCCCTGAGATGTTTCATTTCAGTATAGCCTTTATTTTACTTTCGTCTTTTTTTTCCAATCTCCAATCTACAAGTAGCTTCTGTTAGCATGTGAAAGAGGTGTTTCACTTCCCACCATTTATAATCTATAGTATTACCTATTTTCTTCTTCTAGAAGAATTTCGGCTGTGGTGGGCTTCTTATATGGCATTGGTATTAAATCCTCTGAACAGTAACAACTCTTTATAGATATCTATAAAAATATGTTTTGAAATCAGGTCATCACTTTGCTGTTTTCCCAAGTACTGTTTATCTCTTTTTCGTGCAAATTAGTTATTCGAAAAACCAAAGTAATTATTTAATTGCCCCCATCTAACGTTTAGATGAACTTTCTTGAAAACTCAACAACACAGTTTGATTTTGAAATTTCCCTTTTAGAGGTGTTACCTCTGCATAAAATTACATTACCTACCACAGTTTGATAAGTATTGAATTTCAAAGACTCTATGCACCCTAACTACACATTACCTAATCGATTTCCAAGTTAAGGTTACAAATGTAATCAGTTCGGTGGCCAATTCTGCAAATGACAAGGCCTTTTAAGTGGTTTTGCGTTCATCAACGTTACAATCGATAGATATTGGTTTTCAATTTGCAACAGTTTAATCATAACAGAGCAGCGTGCATGTGGCACCCATTGCATTACATTGCCGAAGCTTCCTTTGATTAATGATTCGGTTAATACATAATATTAAAATTTTAAAGGGTAATAGATGCACCATATTTCATTGTCATATTAATATATTACGCACTCAATACTAATTTCGATAATTAATTTGCAGCGTGCAGATTCAAAAGCAGACCGTGAACGTGCAGATCTATAATAATAATACTTGAAAGCGTTGGATTGTAGCTGTGCAATTAAAAGGAAGTAATGCGTAAGTAATGGCGCTCATAAAATGAAATTAAATGCAACGTCCATTAGCTTTTTTCTTCTAGCAGACAAAAGCGCGATTTATTGTGTTGTACTCGTAATCTTCCAAGCTTTATTCGGGGATTACATAAATGTTGTTAAAAAAAATAGGATACCCTTGCCACATTTATCCGCCTGGTAACACCCTTATAAACGTAAGTAATTTTCGCCCACAATTGCTCGCAATCGCAAAAGTGATTAAAATTGATAAATCGAATTCAATATCTGAGACCTCCCCGAAACTTTGGTTTCCCGCAAATTATGGTCATTATTCTCTTGTCTAATAATAGGTAACTGTTTCAAGGGAAGTTTGGGGTTGCTGTCATCAATTTATCGTAATTATCCTGCGGATGGGAGTTGAAATGCAATTTTTACTCTGATTGTACTGTCTGACTGGAGGTATAATGAGAATATGGAAATTATTGGTTTCTTACGAACCACAGACCGTTAAAATCAAATACGAATTGGCGAGAAATAAGTTAGAAATACTGACAAAGATTCAAATAAACCAGAACATTAAACTGTGATGTTTCGAAATTTACATTTTGGGTGCCAAATAAAACACCGTAACCTAGAAAGAGAAATATAAGTTATTTTCAATAACTTTTCAATAAAAATGGAGAATTCTTAATCTTTTTGTGTAAGCTTACGTGCTTGGGTTACATTTTGAACAGTTCCAATGGGTGTTACATAAAATCCATATGTAGGTATTGTCCGACAGGGCTCGTGTGCAAAGATTTTAGTGGAAACCCAAAACTTGTTTACCCAACTTTAGATTCAGTCCATTTCCCTTTGTTATTTCAGCATTTCAAAGGACGCGGTGGTGCATTCTACACACACAGAAGTCTAAGTGATTTGGTCACCGCTGCTTTTAGTTTTATCATAACGAACAAATCCCTATGCTTTTACAAGTGCATCTGCAGTGGTTCTAGTTCAATCCGATAAAATCTGTCTGGTTGAAGGAGATTTCCCGGGGGATAGTGTCTCGCAAAAAAGTGCTTTCACGTAATTGTTTTAGATAAGGGCGACATTATTGCTGCTTTCCGATTATATTAATAAAATATGCCGAAGAAAGACCAAAGTTCGACTACATGTAAATAATTAAATTTTCCACCACGTCTCAAAATATGTTAGACAATTCTCTTCAACTCCAAAAATTGGAGCTGTCCTAGACTTTGAACTGAAAATGGTACTTCAGATGTGAATTAATATGATGATAATAATATGGTATATGCACAGTAGCAGGAACTCTCTCTAGTGATGGTATTTTTCCAGTCTTATCAACCAGAAAACTGTCATATATAAAAATCCACTTGTAGTCACTGTTAGGCAGTGGTTTCTGTCTATTCTGAATATTACGGTAGCGGAGTGTTAGGAAGAGTCAGCAACGGCAGTCTACAAAAGGCAGTGTTGTTGGTAGGTAGGCGTCAGCTTGCATATCTTTAACGTAATAACAAATTAATAGCGTTTGCGAATCTACTAACTGATTGCGACCCTGAGGCAAGGTGCGAATTTAGTGTTACTATTTATGTATTTATATATAAGATCGAACTTAGCAGAAACGTTTAACTACTAAAAGGTAACAATTGATTAGCATTTCATTCATATGGATCAAGTGATAATGGCTTATCTGGTAGTTCTTTCAGTTTTTTCTAATAATTTTATTAGGTGTATATTTTGCAAGATTTTGTTCAGTTCTTTATTGTTTTCGCTTTTGATCGTATGTTTTCTTGCCTAGATTGCACCAACGTGGAAATTAACTCCAATTAAGAGAATTCGACAGAGGTCTATTGTTGGTTTGCGCGAAGGCGGTTTTTCGTTCAGAGAAATTTCAAATCGCCTTTACCGGAACCAATCCACCATCATGCGCTGCTATCAGGCATGGACTAGGGAGGGTCAGGAACATCGCAGGAGATGAACCGGGGGTCGAAGAAGAACAAATGAGGTGCAGGACCGCCATCTTCGACTTGTGGCAACAAGATACCGAATCTCCAGTACCAGATCAATTGCCGATCAATGGTTAGCTAACGAAGGTTGTCCTGTAATCCTTCGAACGGTTTACCGCAGAATCAGAGCTTTCGGCTTGCAATCCTGTCGGCTACATCTTGTGTTACCACTAACGGCTCAACACCGACAGTGGTGTAGGTTGCGGTTGCACTGGAATCTAGAGTGGCATAGGGTGTTGTTCAGTGATGAATCCCGATTCTGTTTGGGGATACCTGATGGCCGTATGAGGGTCAGACGAACACGTGGGCAACGTCGCAATGTTGAATTTTCTGTGGCGAGGTATGTGCACCAAACTGTGGGGATTGTGGTATGAGGTGCTATAACTTATGGGAGTAGGTCCCGTTTGGTATTCATCCGAGGCATTATGAACGCCCAGCGATATGTGGATGAGGTGGCAGAACCCCATATTCTTCCATTTCTTCAGCAGTTGGAAGACCCACTTGTCCAGCAGCATAATGCCGGTTCCCATATTGCAAGACGTTATATGGACCGATTTGCAGAAGATAATGTCAATCTCTTGCCATGGCGACCCCGATCTCCCGATCTTTCGCCCATCGAGCATGTTTGGGACATTATGGGGAGAAGACTGAGGAACTAGCTGCATCCTCCGCAGACGCTGCAAGCTCTACAGCACGAATTACAGGTTGCTTGGGACACAATACCTCAAGAGGAAATCGACCATCTGCTAGAATCGATGCCACGAAGAGTGGGGGAGCGTGTAACCAATTTTGTAACATTTCCGATTAGATTTGCCTGATTTAACAGAAGTCCTTCATATCGAGATTTTAATGATGATCGGGTATGTTGAAAACTGTCGAACTCTAGCTGAGGTTGCTCGATTATTTAAAGTACTACATCTAAATTTACCACCTATTAGCCACTGTACCATTGGTAAAACAGAGGCACGATACTTGTAGTTGGATTATGTGAAGAATGTGCCTAGACAATGATAGCACCAACGATATCAGGATGAACGTGTTGTTAACTCTTCAAGATAATCCAGTGACTCCAAATAGGCAATTGGGCCGCGATGACGATATCAGTCATACTACTGCCTTGAAAATACTTAAAACTGTAAAAATTCATCCTTATAAGATGTAGATGGTTCAGGAATCCACAGAAAATTACCCGGATCGTATAAGTGAATTTTGCGTACAAATCTTTTTGAAATGGGTACTTTCTTCAGACAAAAGTACGTTCATTTTAATGATTAAGTTAATCGTCACAACTAGCGTTATTAGGCTGATAATAACTCTCATTGGATGCGAGAAACCCATACTCAGCGCCCACAAGCCGTAAACGTGTTGGCTTGGATAATTGGTGATCGAGTAATAGGGCTAAGATTCTTCAACGATTATTTTAATGGAACAAGATACCTTACTTTTCTTAAAGAAAATCTCATTCCATATTTAGCGGTTTTATTTCCATATGAGATATATCCTGATTTACCGGATTCATCGTTAGTGACGCGCGAGTGAACTGACGGGCACTGGGATCTCCCGGGAAAACATTGATTAGATTAGTTTATTTCGGTGGGGAAATCGCCAAGTGAGGGTGTGTAGACAGTCAAGTGCACCTGCGATTAGGTGCTCTGTCGGGTGACCGATCAAACAGCGGAAAGGACAGCAAGAACGAGGGAGGAAGTAGAAGAAAGCTAAGTGATCATGTAGTCTTGTATTGTTGTCTAGTCGGATCTAATATATATATAATTAAATCAAAACGGGGGATATTTTAACAAGTGCATGAAAGCGCATGAAAGTGCAGTACGAGGGGACAGGGGAGGTTCAGCAGGTATAAACCCTTGCGGGGCGGTGAAAGTAAGCGGGTCGACAAGTAAGTCGTCGCAACTAAAGGCTCAATTCTTGGAATAAGGCCATAAATTTCAATCGAGGATAACACAAGCCGACTTGGGTCAAATTTTCAATAAAGAAAGGGGCACTTTTGGTAACTGGGTCGATTTTGAACGCAAGCAAGATAGTAAAACTTGACTTTTGTTATTCATTGCGGGTATTTCATTGTGAATTAGAGAGTGTTTAAAAATTCGCAGTGGGGGTAGTTAATAAGCAGAGTAAATGCGTCAATTTTGAACTCATGCAATTAAGTAAAATTTGATTCTGGATTTTCATTGCGTGTAAAACCACTGCATTTCATTGTGAATCAGATGGAGTGCATAAATTCGCACTGTGATATGCAATTGTAACCTCTTAACGTAATAAATAAATTGTAAACGTTAATCTCATTTATTCTAATTTAATCTAATTTTACTTATTTAATTCTATTTAATTTGATTTTGAATTTTGGATTTTAAATTTTAAGACTTTAAAATGTAAATTTAAATTTTAATTTTAATTTAATTCAGAGACCGCAAATTAAGTAGGTCCGATATGTAACATTGCGGGGTGCGGTCAAACAGAACCAGTAACATCAGAAGGTAGGAAGATACACACGGAAGACTACACAACAGTAAACTCACGGCAATTATCAAAAGCAGGAAACACAATACCGACCATGGAACAGGAAACAGTATTTTCGGACAGACACAAACTGACGGTGCGGAAAATTCCGGGAGATGGAAACTGTTTATCCACCCGATAGCAGATCAAAACACAGGGGGCACAGCACCGCGAGAACAGCTCAAATAGGAAACTTTCAACTTAAGAAAAAAAATCGTGTCATACATCAGAGAAAATATACAAAATTTCCAATTGCAACTGGAGGCAAATGTAAGAAATCTGGCTCCGCGCTGCAATCATCTGGCATATGCCTACGGTCTATCACTAAAAATAGAAGCCTACTTAGAAGATCTAGGGGAAGAGGGGTTTCGGAGAGGAGCCGAATCAATAACAGCAGCAGCAGAGATACTAAAGGCGTCCATAGAAATACACTACGAAGCAGGTCCCTCTACACACACTCCGGTAGAAGAAAAGAAGGTCGGAAGTCCATGCTACACGTAGAGAGAGGGACATCCAAAACACCGGTATACCTAAAGAGACATGGGTGGACAGGGCACGAAGAAAAGAGGATATCCGAAGAGAGGTAAGAAGAGTATGCGCACTGATTGAAGAATCCGATCAAGAATCGACTGAAGAAGAACAGGATAGCAAAAAAGAAGTAGTAAGAGGAGGAGGAAGAGGAAAACAAAGGAGACGGAACGAAACAAGTACCAGTGGGAAAGAAAACGATGGACTCCTAGCCGACAACTGCAGAGGGGAAGGATGGAAAAGAAGGAAGAAGAATCGAGAGTCGACATTAAAATTAAGTGGAAATAATACGACTTGGGGTTAATATTAAGTTATTAGTTATTAGGAAACTAAGATAGGTGGAATCTGTTACCTTAGAACAATAGATAGCTAAGAGATACGAACAATGAGATTCTTTGATACGAAAGTTTACTAGGGATAAATGCATAATCGCATAACGGTCCCGGTTACGTACCCAAAATCCCATTGATGCGTAGCTCACTAACTACCCGGTGTCGCAGCAGCGGTGCCTTGCGTTATACATTGCAGGCATGCTAACGCTGTGCAACACCCCACCCGATCCCACCCTATCCCATAATTTCTTTCCCACCTACTGGCATGGGGTGGGCCTGGCGTAATCCAGGACCCTCGAGTCAGCTCCATGTCAGATGATGATAATGATAGATCCTGATTTACCCCACGAAAGGTCATAGTATCATCAAGACGCAGCTCCACCGCACTGTGCTGTGACCGCTCGTCAATATTTAGACGAAATCTTCCTAAATAGGTGCATTGGAAGAAGAGGTCCAACAAGATCTTAGGATCTTACTCCATTCTATTTCTTTTAATGAGGATATTTCAAGGGTAAGGTTTATGTAACAAACTCGGACAATATTGAGAATCTGCAGCAACGTGACAATAGGCAGTATTGAAGATGGCACCCAGCAGTTGCTGCCACTCCTAAGCCACGATAAAGTGTGAAGGGAGGTTCTAGTTTTATTTTTATTCTGAAATAAAAACTAATTCTCTATTTTTTAACTTAATTTAATTACGAATACAAGTTTTGTGTTGTAGGTAAGTGAAATATTTATTTTACGCGAGTACCAACATTATGTGTATGCAAATGCCAAAAAATTTGCCTTGTACGCAAATATCATGTGCCACACATTCGTTCTTCTTTTGCTAGCACTTCTTTTAAAATAGGTATTTCGTAATTTTGAGCACGGAATACCATAAAAAAATTCCATACCAAATTAGTTGATTTTTGTGATACTTTCTGTGTTATAAATAAAAACCGATAACGATTTTTAAAAATCCCCTTTAACTTCCAATAACTCAATAATTGTTAATCCAATTGATATAAACTTTTAAGTTATTTTATAGATTGTAACTGACGGAATTGATTTCATTAGCAATGAAGTAACAACCCAGCCAATCTAGATCCAAGATGGATATAGGCTCTGCCTGGCACAAGCCAGGACAAATAGGGGAGTGATAGAAAAGGAATACCTGCCTAAAAAACCAGGATTCAGCTGGCCCGGCTGGTAGTACCCTGTGAGGGCTTTCGGCCAGGGTACGGCTCAGTTGTTCCTAGATAGCGGGCCCCTCGTCGTTAGGCCAATCACCCACATGAGTTATCGGGATTCACAGGACAAAGCCGACGCTCTGATGGGCAGAAGGGAAAGGGAAAAAAAAAGAAGAAGTAATGAAGTAATAATGCTAAAAGGATTGCAAGATTTTGATAATTACTTACAGCGTATATTAAATGCCTGCAGATAATAATTTATGTTAAGAATAAATTGCTTGTCGAGTAACTACTCTGCCAGGAATAGGCTTGTCGATGAAAAGGACACGCGAGCAAACGACAGGCAAACAATAATCGACCAGCAAACGATGGTGAGCAAACAGACGCGAGCAAGTGGTCGACGCCCTTTGAGATGTCCTCCTATCTACCTGAGCAAGTGTTATGTTATATATTTGCTTCCTAATTATTGATAGGTTGTACTATATTAAGAGACTGTCAACTATAAACTAAAAAAGCCTTCTTCAGCTTCATTTTTGCGAGATGTTTGCAAGCCGCCTTCTTCAGAAGGCAAGAGCTTTTCCGTTTTATTATTTTCGTTACTCATACTTTTTAGCATAATTCCAATTAACTTTTATTTTTAAGTATTCAAACGTAAGATTTTCTTCAGTATACCCTACCGTAATTATATTCTTCGCTTGAGGTCTCGTATAAAATTCATTGTATATTTCCAAAATTATGAAATTGTGTTTGGATTTATAGAACCTGAATATTGTTGTAGTAATTTAATTGATGTTGCAACTGACTCCATCAAAACAGGTGTGTTCAGAAAAATATGATCAAACCTGGATGTATGTCTTTCTCGTATAAAAGTTTCTTAATTTAATCCAGGCAATAAATTGTTGATGTTATTTATCTGTTTTCTGTTTGGATATTCGCACATGAGTTGAAATGGATTAGTATAGCTTGGAAATGAATGATATTTTTTTCACATTTACTTTACGGTATTATATCATCTCTGCGTTTCATATAACATGCTATTTTTCAGGAAGATGTCACATTTTACATATAAGGAAGTGATCAATAACAACTTTTGGATATGTACGTATCATATGCCATCTGAACCTAGAAAACTGTGGGCAGGAAGAATAACAAAAACAACCACCTTGTTGTCTTAATGGTGGAACAGCTGCTACAGTTGCAGTAGAGCAACATCCGGGGGGTATCTTTCAAAAATTATTGCATAATTTAGCAATACGGCCAGAACGTTGGGTCTTATGCATGTGCATCCTCATCAAAAATCCATTAGATGAATATACTTCTTTACTGCACTATTTGAGTACTGCATACGTAAAATTTAATTTGTTAAGACATTTTATATCTATTACTGCCACCTATTTCGAGGCGAAGCAAGTAGGTTTGAATTATTAAAATCCATTAAAAAAATTATTTCTGTGGGAGCATTTCACCGTTAGTCCCAGATCATATTAAAAGTTGAGTGTAAGCATTAAAAGTCTGGTACTGTAAGCATTACACCGTTCGTATTCCAGTCTAGGTCTGAATGTAAAAATTACTTAAACTAATAATACACCCACCCCAATGCACTACACAATTCACTGGAATTAAAAAACAACAAAAACGTTCTCGACGTCGTCTTAGATAACACGAGCTGGGTAAAAAGCTGACACTGACTTGTGAGTCGTGACAAGTTTCGTAACTGAAATTGAACTTCGTTTCAAGCTCTGGGCGAAGCAAAACTTTTGCGTCTTGGTTTTAATGGCTCTAACGTCCAGCTTAAATTACCTACATTCTAAACCTGAGGAAAAGAAATCCGAGCTTATAAGATTATTACTCAATATTTATCTATTAATCTATTGGTAAGTGTTGCTGCAACTGTAGAAGTAAAATGATCAAAACGTTTGAAGAGTGGCTTTGATCTTATAATAAATACATGATACATGTTACACAGTGTGTTTCTTTAACTGTTGACATACAGTATTGAAGAGCCTTGAAATAAGAATATTTCTGTTTATGTCAGATGGTGACTTTCTAGGCATTTTTATTTTTACGCGGCTATTTTCATTCTCAACTATTATTTAAAGTAATTTCACTCTATATGCTATGGCTATAACGTCGCCTTCCACTAAATTTACAACTCAGCTTAGAAAAATAAAATATGGGACCTTATGTTATATCAATAAAACTTACTTTTGAGCGATAATAAATTGAGACTAAAAGTGTGTTTGCGAATTTGAAGGGCCTCAATTATATCCAATTTGCGTTTATCATCACAATATTATTGTATTATTTGATGTCAATGAATGATTGTGTTTTAACAAGTGTTTAGCGAGGTTAGATTCTTCTGTGTATTTGTATTTGTATGAGGTATGTGTACATCTGGTATCAAAATTTCTAATTGTCTGGCCTATATATGCAGGATAATATTGTGAACACTTTTAATTTTAACAAATCGTTAGTTCTATCTTTTGCATTGAATAAGGTGTTGAATGTGTTTTTTGTTGTTTTATAAATTACTTTAAATGTACTTGATTTGATTATAATTTTAGCAATTTTTTCCGATATATTACCTAAATAAGACATTGAAATATATTTAGAAATGGCGGAGTGGTCTCTTGGATACTCTTTTCTGAATTGCTAATTTATAATCTTTTTTGTCGAATAGTGTGTCAGTCAATTTTGTGTTGTAGCCATTACTATGTGCAATTTATGCAATCGATATGAAGCTACCCTATAAGAAAATAAGTTGTTTAACCGCATATAAGTCAAGTACAAGGTAATTTAATGTTTCCGAACTTGATTTTGGTTTCGTCAAGCTGTGCAACTTGGTTTCTAGTAGCAAAGCTGCTTGTTTTGGTTGATATTCATCTTCACAAAAGCATAGAGGCTACTTATCAACCTTATTTGTGCATTATTAAGCTGTAATTTAACAAATATAAGTAAAAAAGTAATGATTTTGACAGCTTGATACTAACAAGTAAAAATTTGTGAATTTCATATTTTTCCTTTGAGAAAAATATGTTTCTAATAATGTCCTTATATGTATGAGGAAGCTTTGTGTTAATTTTAATTAACATTGAAGTTATTTTTAGTAATATGTTTATTATTTAATGTAAAATTATTTGTCAATTTCCAAATACTTTATCAAAAATATGTCGTGTGAGATATCGATATTTTTGTAAATTTGTAAAGAACATTTTGGTGATTTCCTTTTCTTTATGCAATTTTAGTAATAAGAAAGTTATTGTACTTATAAGAAATTTATAGTTATTTTGGTCAATTTTAATGCTTAATTCTTATTGGCTGAGCCCCTGGGGGACACAAAAATTTTTATTGTGTCTAGTAGTTGCTAGGCAACGAAGAAGAAAACGACGAGTTTTGTCTTGTAAAGCCGAGACCACGCCTAATTTGCTGCTCCGCTAAATTTGTAATTTGTATTAACAATTTAATGTTTTACAAGTTAAAATAATGTATTAACGTTTATACGTATTTAAAGTGTTCTCTTCCACTTACGTTCTAGAAATCGTAAAAATTTAGAAAGTCGGCGTGGGTTCTTCAATGGTTTTATATTGATTCTCAGTTGTTTAAAGATGGTCGATGATTTAGTTTGACAAGTTTGACACAAACGTTAATGATACTTGTGGAAAATTTCGAATCTACAAGAAATAATTAAAATTATTAAATATAAATAAAGAAATAGAAGGAAGTGCTTCGAAATATTAAAATGGGGGAATAACTTACAAAAGAAACTACATTACGCAAATTTATCTTGAAGCAATTTGAGGTTAGGACTTTAATTTGATTCATTCAAATCATTGAACAATAAATGGTGTATCCTTATTGGAAAGTGATAGCTGAATATACTTATGCGTGGCCGAGAATTGGATGCAACAAACAAACATTAACTGCACTAATTTGGTCAAACAAAACCCTGAACAACCTGTTTACTGCGTTGGATGGTGAAGATTGTCATGTGTGATAGGACCGAACGCGCCAAAGCTTGGTAGATTTAAAATTAAAGATTCTTATAAAGAAAAATATAAACATTTGGAAGGAGAGATAAAAGAATAATTGGTGGGTTATTATGTTTATGTTGAATTATAAACTTGAATAATATTTTATCTCGTAAAAGGGAAAGCACTGATAATTTTTGTTAACTAATTTTTGTATAATAATTTTCTTGATTTTCCCTATATTTTCTTTGTTTGTGTGCTTGCTTTGTTACCAGCTACACGAGTTCATGCATCATGACCATTTATAACAGCGAGCCTGAGATCTGCAAAAGTGTTGGTGCAATTTCATTTGATTTCGTGTTGGTTAAATAATTTAAGAATTTGTTCATTTTGGAAATTCATCTAGAGAAGGATATCTTAAGATTAAAAATGTGATATTGTTTTATTGCACCCAGTGTGTAAGTTTAACCATTCACTTTATTTTATTTGCACAACTCAACAATAATTAATTATTTGTCATACAGCATAATTTACTTGGTCCAACAACGAAGGGGATCACAACAAATTATTGCTATGTATTAAGTTTATAAATAATTACTAAATATCGTTTTACAACTTTTCGTTACATTACTGACATATAAAAGCTCCACGTTGGCTTGCGTCATAAATATATGCAATGAATTAACCTAATAAATAATTATCAATTAAATTATATAATTGCCCTTTCTTTGGCTAGCTCAAAATTAAATGTTGCAATATTATTTGTAATAAAAATAAATAAATCTTCACGTTGGTTGCGCCAATAATACAAATTAAAATGAAATATACGTCACACTACAAAACTTAATTTTCAATTCACATCAGCATATAAAAATTACAAAGATCTCAGGGTTCGTTTCGTGGCCTCTCCAAAAGATAGTTATCTAATTACAATAATGGGTACAACAAACACATACATAAATAAATTATAAACTTATCTGAAATCCAATTTTGAAACGGGCTGTACATCATTTCTCAGAACTGCAACGGCTGCATAAATTCTCGCCTGATCTCGTACTGTTGAGTCATCTCTACACGCTTCTGGCTGCTTACAGGATCGTTGATAACGTTGTTTTTTTATACAAGTGTATTAAACAAAGCAGGTAAGTTAACTTCTCATTATTATGAAGTAATGAATTTACTCTTAAATTGATATTCTTTAATAAATTACTTTTCAGGAGCGTTGGAAGAAATAACACTATTTGAATGTCAGACTCCAGGTACGTATTTTATAAATTAAACACTTTTAATAGCTTGAATTTAAATAAAAATTTTATTACTTTCTTTCAACAGATAATTAAACACTTGAACAATTACTTGCACATAATTTGAAACTTCGTTAAGTTGACCTAACCTTAATACACAAATTGTAAACAAACTTGGCCTTGCCCCAAGCTTCGCGAAACTAGCCTTTAATACAAGCTAAATTCAAAATTAGAGCTCGCAACTAATACGTGTTGACTCTATGAGCATCGAAAACAGACTCAAAACTCAAATTTTCCAAATTTGGTATCTTACTGCACATATAAAATTAAAAATGTACCAATTACAAAGCCTCGACTTATCAAATAAATCTACAGCTGACTCCCAACTTTATCTTCTTCTTCTCGTTTCCTCCTTATGCCCCTTCGGAGCGTCGGAGGTTCCCCACAACTTTATCAAATAGTTAATAACAAGCTTAATACACAAAATTTTACTAAGAAAGAAATTTCAGAATAATGATCTTTATAAAATTACAAAACTTTTGATACTAATGACTCCACGGTTTAAAACAAAAAATAAACTACTGTCAGAATTATTAAATTTACATACATTTCAACTATTGAGTTACAAAATCATTAAATACAGAATACTACATCATTAACAAAATAACACTAACATAAATACACCCTCTACATCTGCTAATAACAATACAATAAGCAACAATCAATTTCTAACCTCGAAATTTAATATTTCCATCTAACTTTCATAATTTCTAACTAAATAATCTAATTCAATTAAACAAAAGTGCTTTCCTTTACCTAACATACAAATTAATTATAATAATAATACCATAAGGAAACATAAATTAAACGTGTTACACACATATTTACAAAAGGTAAATACAAAAATAATAACAAATTGTACATTCCAGGGCTCCTAAACTGCCCAGAGCAACCCAAAACATCATCTACTCCGCACATAGACATCTATATCCTCATTCCCTAAGGAATATGCACGAACACATCACTTTGTTCACTAACAAACCACATCGTAGTATCCTCCGATGATCGTACAAGACCTTCTACTCTAATCAGGTATACATTTGTCATATTTAATCATTATAACTTTACAGATAAAATTCTTAACATGATAATCAAGCTAATTACATTCAATTTCAGGTATAAATTTGGACTTCTCCATCAAAATAGTATCCTTTTACCTATAAGTTAGGCATTACGAAGCCAAAATCACATCATATAAATGTTAGAAAGTAAAACTAACATAGTATAAGTATAGTTTAGAATAATAATATTAATTTAGGGTAAATAACATGGCAATATATATTTATTTTCGGTACAAGTCGAGATCTTTTGGAGTTACAAACTGTACAAGATGAGATCCTTTTTGCAAGGTGAGATCCGATTTTGGATCTCGTCTTGTATCCATGTGTATATCGTACTCATTCAAGAGGACATGTGAAGGGGTGGTGAAATTAAAATTTTTGGCCGGAGTTCACTTTGTACCCATTTTGTGCGATTTTATACTCTAGAAGTTCTTCTACTCCTACTGTAGAGAGCGCTACAGCGCCTTTTGCGCATAAAACCTCAAGATGTATTTTGGAGTTAACTTGAGATCCGGTATGCATGGCAACATCGCAGATATAGTTGCATCATGATTTCTTGGAACAAGACTTTTCTAATTGCTTCGTTTAATTTTATCGACAATGGTGACAATTATTTGTTAATGTAAATGTTATATTTATTATCAGCATACATATGATACGGACAATTATATGAAGGTATAAACTTTTACAAACATTAATATATTCTATTCTATTGTATTCAGGTTAGTTGTTTAAGAAATTGTTACATTTTCAAAAGTACTAACGTTTAGTTCTACATTCGTGACTCAAATAAAATCGATCATTCACTAATGTAAAATTTTTATCATGTCATCTAGCTAAAGATTAAGATCCTTCAAGGGATGGTGAGAATGTGCGACAAAGCGCTTTATTGAAAAAGCATTTGATTTTGACATTCAGCTAAGTACACAGACGAAAAAAGCAAAAGTCTGGTTGTGATATACAACAGAGCCGCACCGTTTCCTTTACCCGATACAACGAACGGATTTATAGGATATAAGGGTTCAACAGAATGGAACTGATCATCTCTTGCTGAAGGGGATTTGGGGCACATCCATGTTGATCATTTAATACACCTAGCAGGGATGCTTGATCGCAGCATTGATCTGTCACAGTCGAATGGGGGCTGAACGTAACACCACAATGTGATACATGGCGAGTCGCGAAATTCGACGTCAGAGTAATTTTCTGCTCGGTGCTTTGCTTGCTGTTTTGACTTTAGCGCAACGTGTTTTAGTGGAAATGTAGAATTTTTGATTTAGGGGAAATTACAATCACGTAGCAAGGCATAACTGGACTTGACATCATTTAGATTTGTGAATCACTTAATTATTAGTCACCTAACGCAGATTATAAAGAAATTGGTGGAAGATTACAGACAATTTTCTATTACTCTAGTATTAGTATTACTCTAGTACTCATTAAATAAATTTCATTATTTTGTTCCCCTAATTTGTACACTTGTCTGAGTAGCAGTACATTGAATGAATTTGCTCATGGAGTTTGTCAAATTCAATTGACACTACTTGTTAATAATAAATATCTTCAACGTTTTGATAATATCCGCCCCGACAATTGATTAACTTTTAACAAATTACTTAAAACCTGCCTTTCAAGAAAATATGTTTGTAATCACTTCTATAATTGGATTCAAGACTGAAAAATTGTAAAAGAGAAACTGCAAACTTTGGAAAATAATCATCTTAGACGTTTAAACGCATTTACATGGAAATGCTTACAAATAAACAGCAAAGCTTGCGTTTCTTCCTGGTGATTATTTAAATGATTAGTTAGAAAATACATTATTAATTGATAAAATACAAATTAATTATAGAATAACATATTAATTGCTTAATATTACTTTTACTTTTCTAATTAAAGAAGTAATTAATGGATTAATTAATATAATCCAATATTGAAACAACAGGACGTTCACAGTATGATTATTATTATTCAGTAATTTTATTTCTATTGAAAGTTTATAACAATATTATTTTTATTTTTTTAACGGCTTTAATATCCATTTACCTCATTCGCAAAACTGGAATTGCTACATCATTTAGATTTATTAATTATGTAATTAGTCGGTATTCATTGAAAACTTACAACTAGAAATCTGTAAATTTACAAAAATATTGATCATCCTTGAAGTTATTACACAAACTTGATTTCCTGCGAATTAAGTATATACACCCCTAAAAGATTCATAAAATTGTTACCAAAGAAGTTTTGGTGGAATGTAAGTTGCATAGGTATTCTAGTTGTATAAAGTACTGGACCTTATATGCGTAACTGCTAACTAATTACGCAATTTTTATAGTTTTGTAGCTGACGAGTGTCTCCCGCGGCGATAGGTTTAACAACAGTAAAGGGAGCGCATATTGCGTTTCAATAGTGCAACCATACAGGATTACCCAGACATTCATATGCGCATTAATATTAAGACAGATGGAAGAGATGGAAAATTAATATAAAATAGTTGTCTATTTTGATGATAATATATGTCTTAATTAGACTTTAAAATAAATTATGTCACACACATCATCTACTCATCTAGCTACTTACATTCGCTACGATACTGTTCCCTACAACTACTTACATAGACACACCAACCAATCTTGTATAATAACCATAATAGGACCCAATACTTATAAACCATATACAGGGTGAGTTTTTTCCGATGTTTAGTATGGGGATCTCGGAAACTAGCGGAGATAGAGAGACGGTTAAATGGGGAAAGAATTGCAGTTTTACGAGCTCAATTTAATGAGCTTTTTGTTTTTTGGAAAAGATGCATGGCTAACTAGATATCTCGCAAAAATAATTTTTTTGTTATTTCGTTTGGTGCCTATGGCTCTGTTATTATTGACTTTAGAAAAAATGTGTAAAGGAAAAACTTGTAGGTAATTATGTGCTTAATAATATAGTCTAACCGAATTTTTTATATAAGCTATAATTTTTGAGTTATGACACAAACTTTTGTTTTTTCTAATGGAAACCATAGTCGGCCATGACTTTATAAAAAAGGCCCTTTTTCAACGATTTTAATGATATACCACTTGACATAGTTATTTTTATAAATAAATAAATTATAGCCATTTCTTTTTTTTCATTTTCGAACTGTTCAAGTAGTACGCGATGGAAACAATTGATAGATGCACATCGTGTTTAATAATAAAATTCAAGTTACTTATTAAAATTTTTCTTTTAATTTTGTAATTATAAAGGTAATTATTTT